>CAKNWT010205745.1:2288-21731 GCA_932066315.1 Andricus coriarius | reverse complement strand
ACTTTTAAGTGAAAAAATGTGGATATCACTATGACTATTTCCCTTTAATAAAGAACACTTGTTTTTAAATAATAGAAAATGTTCCCTAATCTCATTCCAAGTTAATTAGTCACTTTTGTCAAAAATTGTTAAATAATTACTTATCAGTCTCCGCAAATTAACAATTCCTTGTCCCCAGCAAAAATATTTGCTGTGCTCGTCAAAATCCTTTGATTGCATTGTGCTAAATAAAAGTTAAATAAAGTATTTAATAATAAAAAGTCATTTAATATGTTTCAATGGTTGATAATAACATATACCAGTTCGTTTTATATTTAGGTATCATATTAAATCATTTATTTTATGACTAAACCTATTTTTATGAGTTTTACTTGTAATTTTCAGTCCTAAATTATTTAACAAATTTCAATTGACGAATCAGGGTTGCCTAGCAAGTGATAAGTGTCTTGTGGTCATTTTAAAGGTTAATCAGATGAGTAGCCTGCATGTATGTGTATAATTTATATGCTTCTAGTTTTACATTTTTAAAAGTGTATTTAAATTTTATTAACTGTAGCATAGAATATCAATGGTCGAATGTGAAGCATGAGTCAAAAGTAGTTTAGCTGTACTTTGCTAAAATAATAAATCATAAGCTTACTGTACGTATTAGTCCATTAGTGTATATAGATTGTTTTAGGATAAATTAATAAATAAAGGCATAATTTAGAAATTCTTGGTCTGGAGTATTTGTACAAACTGTCATCAGTTTATTCCTGAAAAATATTTAAAATATTTTATTTTTTATAAAAGTTGTGATTCTAAAGAATTAGTCATTGTAAATTCACCCTAATATTAAATTTCCAACAGGGATCCGAACGAAATTAAGGAGCATTTTTGGATATTTGTCAATTATTTCTACAAATTTATAATAATTTTCCTAAAAACTAGGCTCATTATGAAATAGTATAGAATGGTAATGAGGCTGCCGAGGATTTATGTCAAAATGATCTGGCAATTACAGAAATAATTGGAAAATATCAGAAAATGCCCCTTAATATCGTTCGGATCCCTAATTTCCAATACAAAATTAGTAATAATCCTGGCGAGCCATTTCGAAATCACGACTTTTTCAGATGTCTTGCAATTTTGAGTTTTCAAATTTTAACTCAATTAAAAACTAATTTTTCTAGAGTTTCCAAGAATAATGCTGAAGTTCCTATATAATGAAATAAAAATAAAATGTAATTTCAAAAGCACTCTAGATTTTATTGTAGTTGCACATCTAAAAATGACTGCAACTAAACAAATATTGCAAATATAGAATAAGTTCAAAAGAAAATATATAATAAGAGAGATTTATTTCAGACTCGTGCCAAAAATCATCAATGGCGGAATCGCGGGAATCATTGGAGTATCCGTGGTATTTCCACTGGATTTGGTCAAAACAAGATTGCAAAATCAAGTTATCGGACCTAAGGGAGAAAAGATGTATTCGTCAATGTAAATCTCTTCTCCTATTTTTCTTATTTAGTTTTAAAAACATAATTGGGTTGAATTTTTATCAAAATAAATTGTTTTCGAAACAGTGTTTGTTCACATTAATTGAAAACTATTATTATTTAATATTTACTTAAGAAACGTAGGATTGTTCTGAAAACTAGTCCCAATAAAATAGTGCTGATATTTCTTAGGTTCGACTGCTTCAAAAAAACTTATGCAGCCGAGGGTTATTTTGGGATGTATAAAGGTTCAGCCGTCAATATTCTTTTGATTACACCGGAAAAAGCCATTAAACTTGCAGCCAATGATATGTTTAGACATCAGTTAACTCCTGGACCAGGGTATATTATAATTAAATTAATTTTCTGTTTATCGAGTAGATGATGATTGGTGTAAGTGATGATTATTTTTGTTAATTTAGGCAACCCCTTCCACTAATTCGAGAAATGATTGCTGGAGGTTCTGCTGGAGCTTGTCAAATAGTTATAACAACTCCAATGGAGTTGCTTAAAATCCAGATGCAAGATGCAGGCAGAGTTGCTGCTGCTGCTAAACTCGGTAATTTTATTTCAATTGTGCCTTTCAAATTGCAAATATAAAATTACTTAAAGGGAATCAGAATCTCTTGAAATATTGCCATTAAACCCCAATAACATTAGAAGAAATTACTTTGATTTAAATTCTAAACTAAAAAATTCATTATTCTCTTCGAATTCAAAATCCGCGATTAATCTCTTTTCTAAGTTTAGAAATTTTTGGCAAAGAACTCTGACTTGATATTAATAAACCTGAACTAGTGATCATAAAAGATTAAGCAACCAAAAGTCATGGAAACAATGAAACCTTTAAGACTTATTTCACTAATCTTTAAATGAAAATCTCCTTGAATTTTTCACGAGAAACTTGACTTTGAATAATTTTTTTTTGCTTTTAAAACAGTTATTTTATTGAAATGCGAAGAGCAATTTAAATCTTTTAGTCTATTATGAAAAGAAAAATCTCGCTTAGAAGAAATCTGGCTACTGAAAAGTTTTTTTATTTATCAAGATATAATTTATCTTTTGTTTATTACAGAATAAATAAAGAGATTTCAAGGCACTTTTTGTCAACTGTGCTAATTATTTTATATATTGCAATGAACAGACTTTAATATTGTGCTTAATTCTATAAGTTTTTAATTTCTTCTCCGCTAATGTAGAATGTTAAAGTATACATTTTTTTGAAAATTTCGATGTTAATTAAATTTCACAATTTCAATGAGTCATGGCCATACAGCGAATTTTTCGAGGGGTTGACTATTCTGTTTTTGAGTTAACAGCAGATTTCAAAAGGTTAAAAAATATTTCTATAGAATTCAAAAGATTTTAAAATATTTAAAAGGATTTTCAACATTTCACAAAGATTTCACGGATTTCAAATACTTTAAAAAGACATGCACACCAGATTTCAAAGATTTCACATTAATTTCACAAACATTTTAACATTTTCAAAAGATTGAAAGGGTTTCCAAGATTTGAAAAAGGTACAGTACACGAGATTTCAAAGATTTCAAAGCATTTCAAAGTTTTGAAACGATTTTAAAAAGTTGCAAATCATTTTAAAAGAATTCACAAAAATTTTCCAGAGATTTCGAACATTTCATAAAGATTTCGAGGATTTTAAAGAGTTCAAAAAGACGTGTACACAAGATTTCAAAGATTTCACAAAGATTTTGAAGATTTCCCAAAGATTTTAGAACTCTCAAAATATTTCAATGATTTGAAAGATTTGAAAGATTTGAAAAGGGGTATAGTAAACCAGATGTCTAGGATTTGAAAACATTTTAAAGATTCGATACGATTACAACATTTTTTAGAAGATTTCAAAAGACTTAACAAAGATTTTAAATATTTTTATGATTTCAAATTAATACAAAAGATATCACAAATATTTCAAAGATTTCATAAAAAATTCATGAAGATTTCAAAAGAATACAAGAATTTCAATGATTTCAAAAAGGGGACAGTACATGAGGTTTTACAAATTTTAAAACATTTAGAAGATTTTAACGATTTCAAAAGATTTCACAAATATTTCAATGATTTCAAGCGAATACAAAAAATTTCAGAAATATCTCACAAATATTCAAAAGAATTCATAAGGATTTCAAAATATTTCAAGAATTTCAGCAAGATTACAGAACACCAGATTAAAAAAATTTCATAGCATTTCAAAGATTTTAAACGATTTCAAAAGGTTTCAACAAATTAGAGAAGATTTCAAAAGATTTCAATGATTTCAAACGAACGTAAGAGGTTTCACAAACAAATATTTCAAAGATTTAAAAAAATTTCACAAATATTTCAAGGATTTCAAATATTTTACAAAGATTTTACAAGATTACAAAAGATTTTAAATACTTCAAAAGATTTCAACGAATTCACAAAGATTTCAAAGGATTTCAATTACTTTTCAAATATTAAAAAATATTCCCAAAGATTTCACAGATATGACTTATGCTCGCAAAAAATTAAGAATTTGTTTATGAATGGTTCTACTTTCTTTAGAAATTGTTGGCCAATAAAAAATGGAATGGCTCATACACCCTGAATGCAAAATTAAACTTCATACAAATTTTTCATTCCAATAAAAATAGAAGTTGACAAGTTTTGAAAGAAATTTGAAGTACAAATGTTATACCATTTTTTTTTGTTCACAGCTGGAAAAGAAGTACCGAAGATATCAGCCTGGTCTTTAACAACAAGCCTTTTGAAAAAGAAAGGAATTTTAGGACTTTATCAAGGAACTGGTGCAACAGCTCTTAGAGATATTACCTTCTCTGTTATTTATTTCCCCCTTTTCGCCAATCTCAATGATCTCGGTCCAAAACGAGAAGATGGATCATGTAAGTTTAAGATTTAAGATTTAATTAAATTTTAAATGTTTAAACTATTGAACATTTGAGGAGCTATTTAAATATAATACTTGAGTTAATTTTAATCAATTTAATCAATCGTTTACAGCTGTGTTTTGGTGTTCATTCGTATCTGGATGTGTTGCTGGTTCAACAGCAGCGTTGGCTGTTAATCCATTTGATGTAATTAAAACGAGACTTCAAGCCCTAAACAAAGCTCCTGGTGAACCTACTTACAATGGCGTCTTAGACTGCATCGGGTAAAATTACATTATTTTTATTTTATTATTTATTTATTTTATAATTCCAATAATACAAAATATTACTATTCTTCAAGTAAAATTATTTTTCTGTTATATATCTTAGTGTTAATGTAATTTAAATTTTTGTAAAGTTTTGACACATTTTCTAGATTGTATTTTTCAATTCTTAGGTCGTCTGTGGACGTAGAATTTCTGAAATTAGTCTTTTAAACATTTTGCCTTTTTAAGTAGTGGGAATTTAAATTTGGGCTGATCTGAATTTATACTTTTTCAAATAAAATGTTGTACAGATTATAAAATTTTATAAAAATTCAAATTTAAACACTCTGAACTCAGGACGCTTTGATTTTTTTTCCTTATAAAACTTAAGTGATCTTACATTAAAATGATTTCAAATTCAAACAATTTTATAATTGAGAGCTTTTAAGTTTCAAATGTTGAAAGAAATTGAATGCTTATAAATTCAAAACATTAAAAATTAAAATCTCTTCGAACTTAAAAATTTTCAAGGTTTAGAGGGCCAGAATCCGATAATTTTGAAAAATTAAAATTTTTTTTTTGTCCTGTTTGACCTTTTTAAGGGGATTGACCACTGATATTTTCTGAGATTAAAAATTATACCATTTTCTTTAAATACATACTTTTTGTGCCATTTAAAAAATTTTGTTTTATCTATAAATAAAGCATTGTAAAATCTGTTTGGGATATTGTTTAAAATATTCAAAAGGCATATAAAAATTGCCAGCCATAAATAAATATTAAAAGTGTAATTTAAAATTTAATTTGTACGCATTTTAAATTATTTGAAACCATTTTTCCAGCGTATTTTATGATATTTTTATTTGGTGACTCTTTAAGCAATTTTTGTTCTTCAAATTCGGAAGTTTGTTTGCACAAAATAAAAGTGGCAAAAAAGTGTGATTTTTTCTTGAAACAGTGTATCCTTCGGGACTCAAAACTATATTACTGGAAAAATAATTGGCAGTTGGATTGTTAACTACTCAATTTATTCATTTCATATACTTAATGATAATTTTTGAAATTTTAAATTTTCAAACTCTGAATTTCAAATTTTGCTTGTTTTCAAACTCGAACTCTTTAACCATTAAGATGTTTTAAACTGGAACGCACCGTTGGAATATTGATAGTTTTTTTTATTGGAAATTAAACATAACTTTTGAATTTTTTAAAACATTTATTAGTTTTCTCTTATTTATGATCTACCATGATTTCAGAAAAACATTAAAGAATGAAGGACCGACAGCATTCTTTAAGGGAGGAGCATGCAGAATGATAGTCATCGCTCCTCTATTCGGAATTGCACAAACGGTCTATTATCTCGGCGTAGCTGAACAGTTAATGGGTCTCCAGTAAAACTGCAATCTTCCCACAGGATTTTAAAATTTAAATATCAAGCAATTACTGAACATAAATGACAATAATTATCAAATATCTAACAATACGAATTATATTAGCTAGCTGTTTTATATGCAGTGCATACAGTATCGTGGCTTCAGGATTGTACTTTTAATTTCTATTTTAAAAACTACAAACAGCATAAAGCGATTGTCCTCAGATATTTGTGATCTTTGTAAATCCAGATTCTTTAATTTTTCAACCCTTCACCTAAATATCAATCCAAACTTCATACTTTTTAATTTCAATTCGAATTTGAATCACAAAACTCTTTAAGTCGCTAAAACAAAACAGTATTTTAATTTAGAAATTTCCTAAGTAGATTTAAAAGTTGTTACCGACTTTCTCAAACTTTCTCAAACGACTTTGTAGAAATATAGAAGACATTGAAGTCAGCGTTTTTCAAACTTTGCTTGCTTGCTTGCTAGAGATTCGATAGCTCGCTTTTAATTTACGGAAGGATGAAAGAAGTCGTTTTATATCGTTTAACGCTCAGGTGTTGCAGTATTATTAATTTTTGACCATTTTTCTCTCCTGAAGCCATCAATAAACGTAAATGGTCAATTAGATCACTCTAAGATCGCTAAAAGTTAAAGATTCTCGTTCTATCCATCTAAGAGATTTGTTGTAAACTAAGAACGTTGTAAAGAGAGATGTACAAATTTATTTTTTATTGCAAAGGATTTTTGAAGGCCAACAAAGTGCCAGTAGCGCCTATTTTTTATTCTTTGAATCTTTACCTTGCTGAATTTATTAAACGGGCGATTATCATATCCAAGAGCCATATCCGAAATTAGTGTCCTAAAGTAGTTTTCAAAAAAAGCTTGAATCCGTATTGTGATGCTGCGGTTTATTGTATAAGTGAATTAATTATGTATTCTTCCAGATTTGTAAGTTAATTTAAATAAGCTGTGATTTTCTAGCTTATGCTTGAACCATTGTTTGTGCTGATAGCTTTGAAATTATAATAATAAGGGGCATTACTGATAATAGCAATCCCCAAGCGAAAAGAGAACTGTAAATTTTGTTCGACTTGAAGTTTCTTTTCTGAAAACAGTATACATGTTATATATAAGTGCCAGATGCAAATGTATTTAAAAGAAGAACAAAATGTTAAATGAATCTCCGGCAGTCTACGAATCACTGCCGTGTCGATTGTTATTTCAAAAATATACATGTTAAAACAACGAAGAAAATTTTTTCATTTCCTGATTTATTCCTGAGAGCGAGTTACTCAGTTTATAACTCTATTTAAATAAATTAGTTTAAATTGCCCCTTAAAATTAAAAAATCCTTTAAATCTTGGACATCCTATTTAAATCACTTAAATCTTATGAAATCTTTTGATACTCCTTGAAATATTATAAAATTACTTCATATCTTTTCAATCCCGTTGAAATCCAATAAAATCCCTTGAAAGCCCCGTGAAATTCCATGAAATCTGATATTAAATTCTAAATTTTCAACTAAAAATGGAATAGTTAATTTTTCAGTTAAAAAAATTAGATTTCGACCAAAAATAAAAACGAATTTTCCAAAAAATAGTCAAATTTTCAAACTAAGTGACGAATATGAAACTGGAATAGTTGAATTTTCAACCAAAAATACAAATTTTCAACAAAATACATGCATTATCAAATAAAAAAGATAAATCTTCAATGAAACATTGAATAGTTAAATTTTCAGTTAAAAACTTAATTTTCAACTAAATTAATGAAATATTCAACTGCGATAGTTAATTTTTAAACTATAAAGATGAATCTTCAACTGGAATAGATGAATGTGCAATCAAGAAGATTAATCTTCCACACAAAAAAAAAAGAATTTTCAACAAAGTACATAAATTCTCAACTAAAAAGGATAAATTTTTAACCAAAAATTCATTAGTTAAAAAAATTAATCCTAATAAAAATTTGCAATGAAATAGTCTAATTTTCAACTGGAATAATTCAATTTTTAGTTAAGAAATTAATTTAAACAAAAAAAAAACTTCAATAAAATGGTTAAATTTTCAACGAAAGAGATGGATTTCCAATTAAAATGATAAATCTTCGACAAAGAACAAAAGAATTTTTAACAAATATACTAATATTATATTATCATAAATGTTTTTTTTATTGAGTTCCTAGTTTTAAGTTATTACTTACTTACTTCAGTTTTCAAGTAGTTGAATTTTCAACCAAAAAGGATGAATTCTCAATGAAAAACGTAACAGTTGATATTTCAAGCAAAAAAGAGTTTAATTTCCAATCAAATACAGTTGTAGTCAACAAAAAAAAAACTAACTTTCAACAAAATAGTTAAATCAAAGTAATATAAAGCTAGTTTTACAAATGAAAAACATTGTTATTTAATTTTGTATTACAATTTTAAGAAATTGAAGCACGCTCTCGAAAAAACTTTCTGATTTTAAAAAAACGTCCGGACGTTTCCAGCTTTTTCCAGGTACAAATTCCTTGACAATTCCAGGTTTTCTAGATGAGTAGACACCCTACATAAAATCTTCCGAAATTCTTTAAAACAGTAGTATGTCTTTTTTTAAGCCCTTAAAATCATTAAAATCCCTGAAAAATTCTTAACATTTTTTAAAATTCTTGGAATCTTTTAGAATACCTTAAAATCTTTTATATCCTTTGAAATCTCTCGATTCTTGTGAATAAATTCTTCGAAATCCATTAAAATGTTAGAAAATCATTTGAATGTGATCATATTTCTTGAAATTTTTTATTTGGCGTGCCCTATGAATCGTGGGAAATTCATTAAAATAACTTATTGAGAGCCTTCAAACCCCCCTAAAATTACTGAGATCCTCGGAAACCGTATTAAATTGATTTTTGCTCCTCTAAAATCCCTTGGAATCTTTTAAAATATCCTAAAATCTTATAAATCCTTCGAAATCTCCCGAAATGAAAAAAATTCTTTAAAACCGCATGGAATTTTTGAAATCCTATATTTGACAATCTCTTCTGAAATACGAATTCTCCTGAAAGCTGTTGATATCCTTTGCAATACTTTTCAATCCCTGGAAATCTTTTACTGTATTTTTGTACGACACCCTTAATTAATTGATTAAATAAATTAGTCAAAATGAAGATTCAAAATCTTAAGCTTTTCATCTACAATTTATTTTATACATTTTTTAAATCAGAACTATGCGTATGTACAATAATTATACTGCATTTCTCAACAAGGACGTTAAGTGGCTCAAGTAAACATTCTCAAGGCGCAGGAATTTCTGACGAAAATCCTTCTCGATTTTCGATTCACAATTCCACGATTTGATCTTTCACAAATTACGCAAGCACCATCAGAGAATATGACTAAAGACTACACAAATACTCTCAAATCACAACGAACAATATTCAACGTCTGGAAACGAACAAGTCACATGTATATTTTTCATAAAATAGTAAGTTCTTCACAATTTATCTTGCGAAATCTTGAATTTTTTGAACAATCCATAAAATCTTACGCGTAAATTATTATTAATAAAGGGATATACTTTCGCGTTAGTTTTATAATATCTGCTTGCCTAATATGTGTTTTTAATGAGAGGCTTGCTATCTTCTCAAATAAAAGAAAAATTAGAAATTGAATTTCAAGACGTTCCTCATCATGCCATTACTTCAGAAGCTCAAGATAAAAGAAATTCGAATTTTGTGCTTCAGAAGCGGAAGTTAAAATAGAGTAAAATCGCTTTCACGAGAAATAACATGATTCGATTTTGCTTTGAAATAATTAAAACTACTTGAAGAGCGGGGAATGTTCCAGCGAGAAGTACGCAGTGAGATTAGATGCGCTTAATCAGCGAATTTGCGATTCGGGTTGCGACCGAAGAGAGCACAACGGATTTCGGAAACCAGTTGCTGAGCAATCAGCTCTAATCTTGATTCGAGAGTGTTGCAGATCTTTATGCGTCCTGTAAAGATAAAATTGATTTTTCAAAACCTAAATAACGAAGAGATATAAAAATATAGATTATTTATCATTTAAATTAAAACAAAGACTTTTAAAATAGAAAAATGGTTAGAAAGGATTACCTCTGTGAGAAATCAGCTCGACACCTCCGCAGCTTTCAGCAGGAAGGAAATTGTCGGAATCGATCTTGAGAACAGTTTCTTTTTTGCAAACGTTTTTGTACGTGTCTTGAACGGAATCGAATATTGATTCGACGAGAGCTTGATCCATTTGTCGCACTCGAATCACAACATTGGGTTCCATGAGCTGAAAGATTAAATATGAATTAATAAGTAACATATATAAGTTGGGATAGAATGAGTTAATAAGAGCAGAAGCGGACTGGGATTCACCAACCGGACCGGTAAAAGTGTTGCAGACGCAACACTTTTACACAGAATATTTCCAGGGATTTCAGCAGATTTTAAGAAATTCAATAATATTGCAATAGATTTCAAATGTTTTCAAGGGAATACATACGATGTACAAGGATTTTAATTCTTTTAAGGAATGTTCAAGATTTTTAAACGCTTTACGGAATTTAAAAAGATTTTAAGGCAGTTCAAGGAGTTTCACAAGAATTAATTTAGGGATTTAATATTATTTCAAAGATTTCAGCACATTTTAAGAGATTTGAACACATTTTTTGGAATTGCAAAAAATTTTTTAAACTTTATAAGGATTTTGAAGGTTTTCAATTGACATACGAAATTTCCAAACATTTCATAATATTTCTATAGATGGCAACGAATTCCATAAGAATCTATGGATTTCGTAGTTTCAGAGTTGAAGAGATTTTCAAATATTCCAGGGGATTACAAAAATTCCATGCAGTTTCAAAGAATGTCCTTCAGAATATTTCAAGGAATCTCAAGATATATCATCAGACTTCCAGTTTTTTCAAGAGATTTCGAAGTTTTTAAAATATTTCCAAATATTTCAAAAGACTCCAAGAAATTTGAATTTCTAGGAATTTCAAGGGATTTCAAAAACTTTGAAACTTTTAGGGTATTCTAAAAGATTCCAAGGAAATAAATAATAAATGAGGGGATTCAACGGATTTTATCAGATTTACGAGGATTCCAATGATTTTAAGGGAGTTTAAAAGCTCTCAAGATATTTTAATGAATTTTCCACGATTTCAAGAAATATCATATTTTTTATAGAATTTCACGGGTTTTTATTAGATTTCAACGGATTGCCAGGGTGTCTAGTGAAAATTCAGTATGAAATTCCCGGGGTTTTCCCAGTTAGTTTCCGATCACATATTTTTGGTCAGACCAATTTAGATATATTTTTGTTATTCGGCAATTATTTATTTACACGTGCCAAACTTATCCTCAATTACATACTAAAGTGGTAAATGTTAATCGAAACTAGATTACCTAGATTAATGTTGTTATGAGAGTTAAAACTTTTTCTCTTCAATAAGTTGAAGGTTATTGGTATTCTCGATAAAATGAGCTAGGATGAAGTCATTTTCGAGGTCATTTTGTCAATTTTTTGAAAAAAGTATTGCAAAAATAGCGAAAATTTAAATGTTTTCTTAAAGTTCAAATGAAATCGAATATATTTTTCTCTTCTTATAGGATCATTTAAAAGGTAAGTTTCTATAGAATCGGACCAACTTAGCAACATTATTGCGAATATTTTTCCATGCATGATGCAACATTTGAATATTTTTTCTGTTGTAATCAATGTTTTTTGTAAAATATATGAAATAAGTAATCATGAGGTTTCTATGAAATTCATTAAAAATAAATGTGTGATTTCCAAAAAATTATCGCTTTTAGAGAATGAGATCTTCAAAAAACAAGCCAATTTTCAGACCGAATAAAATATACATATTTTTTAATTAAGGATAATCCAAGAGAGTGTGAAAATATAAAACTAAGAGATCAAGGATTGTATTTGAAATGGATATAAATTTTAAACGTTACTAAAGGTCGCATGGCAGGAAATACGGCTATGATAAACAAGTTTAAATATGGCAAAAATTACTATTTTCACGACTAATTTGATTTTGACTTCAGCGTTTCAAAACATCCTCTCATTTTATAGTATGATAAAATAATATGGAGCGTTACTAGACATTTTATAAAAGATATTATTCAAAAATAGTGATTATTATTAACAGCTATTTGGAATCAACATGAATAAATTGAGTTTTAACTATACTATAATCTTCGTAAGTATAAAACTAACAATTTTATCACGTATCATAAATAGTTCGAATAATTATTTTCGAGTTTTAACCTAAAACAGCAATACAGCAAGACAATACAAAAAAACATGTGGAACAGACTTTAAAGAGATTTTTAAAACCTTAACTCTAAAATATTGAATTCTACTCTTGACGTTCCTCTTTTTCACTCAATAGAAGTGAAGAGTGACAGTACAGAACTACATTACCAACAAAAAAGGTATTTTTCAGGAGAGCGAAAAAACATCCTGCAAAATCCAAATCAGTATTTAAAGATAAAATAAAAGCCCACTCTCGAGCGGAAGTTATTATTATTATTAAATCATATAAGTTATTAAGTTATTATTAAATTATAACTTATACAATTAACATTAAAAGAACATAAGATCGGCAGTGTATAGTAAACTGATATGCGTACATATAATCAATGATCAATTAACTTTGATGGCATCATACGTGAAACAATTAGATTTTACTCGCTCTCTGATTCTCGATTAAACAATAAAAATAAGATAAAGTAGACAAAAAATAGATCTTTCGATAAAAGAAGAAAATTTCCGGGGGTTTCCCGATTTCCGGGTCCACTAGACACCCTGATTGTAAAGATATGAAATGATTTTATAATATTTCCAAGATTTAAGGGTTAATTTTTTTTTATTTCAAGGACCGCTTCGGGCGGCCCTCGATGTCTTCCGTCCCATGGGTGATTGCACCTACTCAGTCCTACACCAGTCCGTCCCTGAATAAGAGTAACAAATTTTAAAAATATAAGAAACTTCACCTGATAAAGTCCTTGAATAATTAAAAGCTTCAAAATCTCGGCGTATCGAGATGAGTTTTGGGTGACTTCACCCAGCCTTTTCCTAGCTTCGTCGAGGACGTTCCTGACGTGATCCTCACGAACCTTGAGAACTTTCAACCTAGCCTGGTTCAGCATGTTTGAAGATTGACTGTCAAAACAGAAAAAATTGAATTAACGATAGGATCTGATAAATTGATGTATTTTAAAATAAAGTTGATGCTAAAAAATTGTTTTTAATACGTACATCTTCTTTTGGAGCTCGACTTGCTTCTCTTTCTTCTCGTAATACTCCATAATCTTAAGACGTTGCTGCTGAACCAAACGTCCCTTTTCGATGTTGAATTCTTCTTCCGCTTTAGCATCAATTTCCTCTGCTTTCTCGTTGGCCTCTTGTTCGATGAAGGCCATCATATGCTTGATCTAAATCGCAAATTTCAAATAAATAGTTCATCGTCTCAAATTATTCTATCATCACTCCTATCTCAGATATTTTCAGTAACATTTCCTGATTTGATAACAAAATTTGATTTATTGCTTCCTCATAGAGGGAGGTTTGTAGTGACCTAAATTTTCAAATATAATTTTTTGACATATTTCAGTAGGATAATTAAAAAAATGGTGTATTCTGTTTATATGAGCAAAACTTTGTTAATATTAGGAATATTACAGTAGTTCATTTGACATGTTTGTTCACGTCTTCGAGACACGTCGAATGACCTATTGAGGAACCTTCTATGACCTCTTATGATCCAGCAATACCGATTTATAAATTTAAAAAATATATTGCTTATCTTCTTGATATAAGGAAAACTTTTTTAATATTGGGAATACAACAGTAATTCATATGATATAATTGCCCGCGTCTTCGAGACGCATTGATTGCCCAAATTAAGAAACTATCGTAACCTACCACAACCTATCAATATCTTCTTTAAAAATTTTAACAAAATTATTTTCCTTGTTTATAAGAGGATTTTCTTTGATATTCGGAATATAACAGTACTGCATTTGATGTAATCGTTCGCGTCTTCGAGAAGCGTCGATTGATCTATTACTGAACTTTCGATGACCATTCTTGATTAATCAATAGCTACTTAGAAAGTTTCAAAAAAAGATACATTGTTCTTATGAAGAAAACTTTGGATATAACAGTACCATAAGTTAAAAAGTTTTTCATTACATAATACAGCGATTGACATTTTGGTGGGTTCTCTGATTTTCTGAAAATAAGATTTTCGGTAAGAACTTTCCTCTACGAGGAAGCAAAATGCTCATAAAATGAGCACAAATAAATACACCCATATTGAATACATCTATTGTACTTCACAGCGGTATTGTATTTTATAATGTATGTTGTGCTAATGAATCGAATGGAATATAATTAACTGATAATTTTTTAACATTATTAATTTTAAAAGTATAAAAATTGGAAAGTCCTGAATTGAAAAAAGACCAATTATACATTTGAAAAATTATTTGATAGTTTTTGAAAGACAATACTTCGTCAATGATCAAATAAAAAATTCTTCGAATTGGGTACCGTTGGACAATTTTTCAATCACATTCTAAATTTCGAAACCTTGACGTTTATATAAGAACATTTTTTAATTTACAAAAACAATTAAATACGAAAGTAACGAAAGATTTAAGAATGATAAAGCGACTATATTGTATAGATATATCTAACAACAGGAGGATCGCATCGCCGATTCGACTGGGACTTTGCAGGATGAAATTATATCAAAATCCATTAGGGACGTATTTTTTCTTTTGAGCTAATGAGCCTTAGTTTCCGAGATATCGAGGTTTGAGTATTTGCGCTCGAGCGCCGATGATTTGGTGTTGTTTTGAGCTGCAACAAAAATGAGACGGGAAGAGAATGAAGGTGTTCATGTTATAGTTTCACACTTGAAATATTCTCATTTTGAAGAAAAAAAATATCATTTCGAGTACACAACAAATGAGCTGCAAAAAAAATGATCCCACTGTTTTTCTGTGTACGCACAGTCCCACACTAATTTTGTGATGATCGGAAAGTCCACGAGGTTTCTATATCATTTATATAGTTTTATTTTCGCAGGTTGCGAATCTTAAAACTAAAATAATCCATCACGTCAAATTTTTGAAAAAAAACCTGGGTCAAGCAGTAAAAACAAAATAAAAAATCGTTTTTGTCGCTTCTTGGAATAGTTGTTAAAAACACTATAGTCCAGTAGATAGTGACTATTTTTCAAGTAAATCATGCACCAAATTTTGAAGATGGCAATCATCTGCATATAATTAACAATAAAAAATTATATTTTCGGTAAACCTACGCAAGATACGGAAAAATTTTAAAAAGTGCAATTCCTTATCTCAAAAATATCTACAAATTTTTATAAAACCATTTTCTACCAGACACACAGTTTTTTTTAATTGTGAAAAATGTTATTAAAAATAAAAATAAATCAATTTCACGGTCAAACTATGCAAGACACGAAAAAACTGAATAAGGTCCAAAAATGTAATTATTTCTATACATGATACAAAATTTACCTAAAAAAATGGAACTATGTAGCCATTATTTACAACGTGTCAGGGTGGTGAATATCTTTTTCTACTCTCTTTGTTTCAGGAATGAAAAACCAAATGGTCCTTACCCAGTTGTTTAGCAAGTTTTTAGTCTCATAATTTCGAAATTCATTTTATCGAGTGAAATGTGGAATGATTTTTTTCATTATACGTCAATCGATATAATGAAAAATTGTATGCATGACTCGGGCCGAGGCAACGATTTCACTAGTGTGATCGTTAAATTGTTGCCTTTCGACCCTCGTCACGCAATATACTATTACGTACTCCTAATATGTATTGATAAATAGTGTCCTAAATTACTTTAAATCATTAACAACTAAATTTCGACAACATCTGGTAAAAATAGATAATAATTTTTGTTTATTCAATATACAGACATCATTTAAAAATGTATGTAATTGAATTAATTTAAAAACCGATTTGTTATTTTCTCATTGTTACAAATAAGAGGAGATGCAATCGAGATACTGGATTTACTGTACCTAGGCAATATTAGAAAGAATTATATGAATTTGTGTTATACTTGCTACACGAAAGTTCTAAATATGAAGTCCTATTCAATTGAAGTATATATTGATTAACTAAATCAGTTGGAGTGAACTGAAATAAGGTGATGATTATAAAGAAGTTACATGATTTACTTAAAAAAAAACAGTTATTAACTTTTCTTAAAACTCTATATAAAAAAGAAATTTTACATAAAGGAGCTGAAAATATTTCTGTAGCTCTTTTTGGGACATTTTCTTGTTATACAAAATTCGACCCTCTGTGCGGGCATATTCTAATAATTTTTTAATTT
Organism: Andricus coriarius; assembly: GCA_932066315.1. Taxonomy (NCBI): domain Eukaryota; kingdom Metazoa; phylum Arthropoda; class Insecta; order Hymenoptera; family Cynipidae; genus Andricus; species Andricus coriarius. The sequence goes on along the minus strand of CAKNWT010205745.1, from coordinate 5,342 downwards.
TAATGTTATCATTTACAATTAGGAAAAAATTCGCACTTTTAATAAATAGTCTGAAGAAAACTCGTAGATCTTTTTAAGGTAAATAATTTTAATTGCAAAGTTTTTTTCGTATCTTGCATAGTTTGATTTGTTATCTAATGCCTTTTAATAGAATTATTTTTTATAATGTTAAATACTTGCAAATAATATTCGATAAAAGTAAAAAACAAAGTTTATATATTATTTTTCAACGAAAAAATATATATATGTGTAATGTATAATATAATATAATATAATATAAATTCAGAGATATTTTTGAGACGAACGATTTGGGTTCTTAACATTTTTCCGTATCTTGCATGGTTTGAACGGAAAATATAATTTTATATTTTTAATATCATGCGGATGCCTCTCGGCTTCGAAATGTTTTTGAAGCTTCATACACCTAAAAAAAATGAAATTGCTTGGGGCATGATTCACTTAAAAAATAGTCATTATCCGCCGGACTGTAGTGTTTAACAACTTTTCCAAGAAGTGACGAAAATCATTTTTTTGTTTTTGACCCCGTTTCTTTTCAAAAACGTAATGGATTATTTTCGTTTTAGATTCGCAATCTACGTAAAAAAAACCTATGGAAGAGATATAGAAACCCTGTGGACTTTCCTTTCATCACAAAATTAGTGTCGGACTGTGAGTAAGCGCCAAGACCGGGGCCCCGGCTCTGCAGTGGCGAGTCGAACGTTCGAGCGGAAATACTCAAACCTGGATGTCTCGGAAACTAAGGCCCATTATATCAAAAGAAAAATTACGTCCCTAATGGTTTTTTATATAATTTCATCCTGGAAAGTCCCAGTCGAATCGGCGATGTCCATTTCGCGTCCTCTCCTTGTAAGTACAAAGTTTCAAACTTGAAATGAATTCAGAATCGTAAATCTACGAATTAAAATGAATAGTTTTCTATCCTTAAAGAAATAGCATTTAAAAATTCGGAAATCGTAAATTTGAAAGAATTTCCTGAAGAACTTGATTAGCTTATTTAATTTGATAAAGTAAAAATTCCATTGTAAATTGTGGATAATAAAATGGAAGTAACCTTTGATCAATTATACTCAGTTCACTAACACAATCCAGAAGTAATAATATTCGAAATAAAAAAGGCCCTAGAAAAATATTTTATAATTACCAGAAACCTATCAAGAATGCCCACCTTACATTTCTTTAGAAAATTGTATTCCATTCTCGATTTTTTGCTGAATTATCGAAATAAAATTCTCAGCTTTTGAACGTTTAAAAATAGATTTCACGCATTGTCGATTGAAACGCGAAACCAGCTACTTTCACTGAAGAGTTTTACAAACTGATAATTAAGAAATTAATATGTACAAAAGAAAATATTAATATAACAAGAAAATAATTTTACTCACGGATTTTTCTGGCCAAATCGGCATGATTTACAAATATTGTAGAAGTGGATTAATTTGAGAAAATTCGGAGCGTGCGAATGATCACGGAACGTTCGATTCGAGGTGCGAACGTAAATATCATTCTATCGGTTTCTAGGAGAATCACAACACTCGAAGCGAGGATCGTTCAGGGGTCACTCGATAAATACAAATTCCGCGACTACCTAATATTCAGTGGCAATGTTGCTTGAAAAAGATGTGTTCCTTCTGAAGTGCTCCGTTGCCAAATTAAAAACTTCAAAATCAGTGATAAATGATTTTCAAAAAGGAGAATTGAATTTGTGTTTGTGCATTTTGTCCAACAAAAATTTACAGCTTTTAAAGAAATTCATTTATTAATATAATTCGAGTTTTGGAGTCTAAAAAAATCCATGGCTTAAAAATCAAATTTTTCCTTATTGTTCTAACTTCTGCTATAAGTGGTGTTTTTAATAAATAAGAGAGATGATCGACACATTGACTTTTGGATATTTGAGTGACGAAGATGAAGGTAAGAGAGTTAATTTATGGAACTTTATTGGAATTTAAATTAAAAAAATGTTAAATTCTTTTAAATATTTTGGATTATTATTAAAATAATCAAAGGAAAAAATAAACTTTAATATTGGATATTCATTAAAACAGAGAAACTAATCAATTTAAAAAAAATGTTTTAATCAAAAAAATGTAGTCATTTCAAATGCTTGAATGATAAACAAGGATAAGTAAAATGAAAGCAATAATCTAGGTTTATAAATCAGCCCAGATTTAACAAAAACCAATTCTTTCATACAGATTTTTCAGTATTCCTGACATCATGTGACAGTTGCCATATAGTTCTTTTTCCTAATCAGTATTTCGATATAAACTACAGGTAAAATTATGAAAAAAAATCTCAATTCGTATAAAAATACTTAAAATTGCTTCGATGTAAAAAGTTATGTTGATTATTTAATTAAAAAGTGGAAATAAGCAGACTTTTGATTCTGCAAACGGGTGCAAATTATTGATTAACACGTTATATAGTCTGCTGTCAAAATCGAAGAAAATACAGCAGATAATCGATCCCAAATTTAAGGAACCCGTAGATCGCTTGTAAATAATTGAACTATTGGCCAAAAATGATGTAAAAGTGAAAAAAGTACACTTTTATCAGAAAGAGGGTCAAAAGTAGTCGAAAAGCTTAAATTCTTGTTTACCTGTTTCTGGACATCTGCGTCGCTGAGCGCCATGGTTTATGGTTTGTGTTGACAAGGTAAAAGTTTAACAAAATCCTCAAGAGGATTCACTATTTCGTATAAATACAAAATCGAAAAGGAAACTGGAGTCAACGCCTATGGAGCACAACCAATTTTCTACAGGTCTGATGACGGTCATATGACTGATGCGCGCGCACCTCTCGCCCAAAAAATAACACTCGTCAAAATAATTACTGAAAAACCTCTAAAAAAATGAAAACCCCCCAAGAATTCTTCAAAACTATTTCCATTACAAATGAAGCTGCAAAACATACAACTTCTAAAATTTAATTGTATTTGAGGTTATAATCCACTGATGAGTTGAATCAAGTTGTAGAGTTTAAAATATACGTACTTGAAACCAATGGAGCACAAGGAATTTTCTTTTCGTATAA
>CAKNWT010205737.1:475-10859 GCA_932066315.1 Andricus coriarius | reverse complement strand
AAAAATGTACTCAAGCTAAGAATTTCTTATTTTTAGCTTCAAAAAAATTGCCATTCTACGATCAAATATTTGTTTATGATGACTTAGCAATCACGCAATATTTAATCGTGTTACTGGCAACAAATTAATGAGTAAATTTTGTACTTGATTCTAAAAATGTTAGAAATTTGCAGGACAATTTTTCTATGTTTGGGGATAAGTTCAATGCAAGATTTTATAAATTTGTGCACAGATAGATTAGTCTTTAAAGTGAACCATGTACAGTAATAATATTCAACCAATAATATAATTGAAAAGTTTCAATTTACAGGCAACTAATAAGCCGTCATTATTTTTCTTTGAAAATATATTCAACTAAAAAATAAAAACTTCACCAGAGGTGCAGTGTGGTATGCCGCTTGAACTGCATTTGTGTTTGATGAATACAAATCTGTCCTTAAAAAATGTCTCTGGACTAAAGTATACGATAAAATTAAGAAATGGGAAAAAAGCGTACCACAACCAATTTTATAAGAAAATGTGTAAAAGAATATTGAAAAATTACATTTTTAATCACATTTTGCCTATAATTTACTCCCCAATCAGTCGGAATATCGAACCTTGTACAAAAATTACTACATTTTGGTCCGTGTAGCCTCATCAGGTCAGGGTCAAGGTCAGTTCAAGGTCAGACTTACAAAATTGATAGCTAACCAATTAAGTTAGGGTACCTGGAGGTTTTCGGGGTAGCTGAATTCAAATTCGTTGTCCGTTTGGTTCCATAAGGTCAGGCTCAAGGTCAATTCAAGGTCAAATCCACTAAATTCATCGCTAACCAAAGAAGTCAGGGTACCTATAGGTTTTTGGGGTCGCTGAATTTAAATCCTTTGTCAAGGTCAGTTCAAGGTCAAACTTGCGAAATTCATGGCTAACCAATTAAGTCAGGGTACCTATAGGTTTTCAAGGTCGCTGAATTCAAATCCGTTGTCCGTTTGGTCTGACCTTGAATTGACCTTGACCCTGACCTGATGAGACCAAACGGACATTTTTGAACTGATCTCGTATCGAAACCTTTGTCACGTTTCTTTGCGAAGTCTACGAGCAATTTTTCTATAAACGTTCCCTTCAGGAATTTAGCGACCCCGAAAACCTATAGGTACCCTGACTTAATTGGTGAGCGATGAATTTGGTCAGTTTGACCTTGAACTGACCTTGACCCTGACCTGATGGGACCAAACGGACAACGGATTCGAATTCAGCGACCCTGAAAATATAAGACCCACCTAGTCTGGTCCGTGTTGCATGCGTTTAGATTTTGTGGTCCTGAGTAAATATACCCTTCCGTGTGAAGTAGTGACATTATTTAAAGTGTAAAACTGTTAGTACACAGGGTGCTTTTTAAACTTGAGACATCGAAATATCTTAAAATCATACGCGTCCTATGAAAAAAATATCCGTAATAATAACTTTTTATTTTCGAGGAGAAAAGCGACTTTGAACAAAATTACCCCCCCCCCCCCCAGGCGACATTAGGGGGTGGTTTTTTTTTGGTGAATCGAAAAAAAATTTTCGAATTAAACTTACGTATTTAATGAAGGAGAATTTAAATCTGTGAAACAAATTGGGGTTCCCATTTGCAATTACAAAGTTCCCCCCCCCCCCTCCTGCCTCCTGGGTGGGTGGGGTGGGGTCAATTTGTTTAAAGTCGCTTTCCTCCCTCGAAAATAAAAGGTTTTATTTCGGATATTTTTTCATAGGATGCGTATTTCTAGAGATATTTTGATGTCTCAAGTTAAAAAAAACGCACCCTGTATTTTAACTCTTTAGTGCCAATGTTTGACCCTCGATGTGCGGCCATCTTGTCACTTGACGTCATAAACAGCTCCTTGAAAATTGGACTTGTGTAAATTCAGGTAAATTGTGTCCGTGGATCGTTGTGTTAGGGAAAACTTAACCTAACCTATAATAAGCTGTAATGGCTCAATTTGATGACTTCCATGTTTGGCGACGTAGTGCGTGAATTGATAAAAATTGTGATTCCGATAAAAGTGACAATTAGCAAAGGATTGTCCAATTTTCAGGTATGTTAAAAAATTGTATAGAAACCTTCCTTTCTACATTTTACGACCCGTAAAACTCGTTCTTACTGCAGTATGTTTATAATTGGAGACTATAGGGTTATATTATGCACAAAAGCTATTATTTTCACAGGTGGTTTTCAAAACATTTCTCTAACCAAATTGACCGACACTTCTACGGTTTGTATAGATTTGTTTGCGAGCTTTTTTGATTGTTCTCAACGTGAATATTATAAAGGCGTTTGTTTAACAATATTTTTTATAATTGTGTTTCTGTTTATGAAGAATTATCATAATAAATACAAATTTGTGACTGAATTGACTGCAAGGCAGGTGGTATTTTATGGGGATAATAAGGGAAGTCGTACTTCTGATTTGAAAAAAGTGTTTTGCTGGAAATTTAATTTTCTTCTAAAAAAATCGTATTTTTTTTAATTAAACTATTTGGTTGACAATTAATATTTTTTTGGTAAAAGTTAATTTTTTTAAATTAAAAAGTCTACCAGTATATTTTTGGTTCAGAACTCATCTCGTTTGGTGGTTGAAAATTTAATTTTTTTGGTAAAATCCAATTGCGTTTTAAAAGTGATATGAACATTTTATTTAATATTATTAAAGGTCCAGTATACGATGCCGGCCAAATTTGCCGGGCGCTATAGAGCAGGACTTGGAAAGACAGAATGACAAAATTTCGTGGCAGAATTTGTCGGCAACGTATACACAACGAGTTTTAAAAGCTAATTAAAAAAAAAATTTCCCATCTTTTAATTTTGGAATCTGGGAAAAATTATCATCTTCCAAAATCAACTGGAAGTTGAAAATAACTAAATATAACTGTGTTTTTTGGAAGTAAAAAATTCGATTGCCTTAAGAACCATAAATCAAATAAAACGCCACCATTTGGTAGGTATTTTTTTAAAATTAGTTCTTTCGTACATAAATGTGGGCGAAACCATTTTCGTGACTAAGAGAATTTTTCTTCGTTTAAAAAATTTGGGAAGAAAGTTTATTCATAATAATTTATTTCATCTTGGCACAATTTCAAAACTAAAAAAGTGATTTTTAAACAATTGGAACTCTTATTGATTAACGTTTCTTGCCTCTATATTTCCTTTTTTTTTTCAAGTTAATTTTCTCAACAACAAAAATGGAGGAAAAGATTATTTATTTTGGACAAAAACAATCTTTTACTTTTTATCTCATATTTTATGTTTAAAAATTAATCTGCGAACTATAAAAAAAACATTAATTTGTTACTAGCCGCTTTGGAGGCGAAAATAGGTATTTTTTACACCGCTAGAAAACAGACACGCGCGCGATTATTATTATTTTTTACCATTCGCAATTGTTGAATTAAAGTATAAAAATAATGTTAATATACAATATTTGTATTTAATACTATCTATTATCTAAAATAATAAAGCAAAGAAAGGACGATATTTTTGATAATTAATGAAAATTCATATCTTAACTTTAGAATTATTATATAATATTTTTGTAAAATATATAAACAATGAAACCTTTGCTTTTTTCAAAAATACCAATATCCGTCGAAAAAAATTAACGTTACCTTAAGTTGGTTAAAAATGCAAGTTTCATTTTTGAAGTCGAAATCAAATGATTTTTGTTAAAAATAAAAGATTTCCTATGAGAAACGCTAACATACCCTATTATTGAACAATAATTGAAAATATTATTTGAAATCTCATGATTTTTTTTAACAATATCAATTTTAGACGAAAAGCACGAAGGTAACGTAACATAAAATTGTTTAAAGTTTTTAATCTTCTTTTAAACCTAATGTTTTTTGTTTAACTAGGAAATAAATCAGAGTTCGGATGTTTGTTTAAATCGCAAATTCCCTACTGAGAGTCCATTTTTCAATGGATTGAAATGTTCATTTATTGAATCCTCATGTAAGATTATGTAAATGTCATATTTTCCTCACTTGTTTTTAATACAAAATTCGCTTTTTTCTTGATAAAATAAATATTTTAAATGGTATTTTGATGTTTCATCATTTTTTCAATTTTTAACTGCTGAAAATTAAAGTTCAAATTTTATTTTAAAAAATTCTGACGAAAAACACTCTACTATGATCCGATTGTGAAAAATCGAATCACTCTTGTTTTAAAATATCACATTTCGATCTCAAACGCCAACGAAACTTAAAAATTGTTAATATTATGATTTTTTTATAAAAAAATCAATCTTGGATGAAAAACACTAACAGAAATGTAAATTGTTGAGGATTGTAAATTTTATTATCGTAAAAAAAAATAATTGAATTGGAATGTAATGATTTTTTTAAAATACAAATTTTAGGTGAAACACACCAATATAACCTAAAGGTGTTAAATTAGTAAAAAGTAAATTGTAAAAATTCTTTGAAATATATATATATATTTTAATATCTACTAATAATAACCGACGAAAAACATTAACCTAAAGTAACATCAATTGTTCCAAATTGTAAATCTTCTCTTAAATTTAAATTGTATGTGAAAACGTTAACTTTACCTTAAATTGTTCAAAAATTATTAATCTTCTTTGAAATCTATTTTGAAAACCGCTAGCTTAACCTACAATTCTACAAAAAATTTAATCTGTTTGAAATCCAATTTTTTTCTAAAAATACCCATTTCTGGTATAAAACGTCAACATAACCTAAAACTGTTGAAGTTGTGAATCTTCTTTGAATTCTAATTGTTTAAAATTGAAACTACCAACTTCCGATGAAAAACACTAACATAATCCAAAATTGTTGAAAGATTCTAAATCTTGTTCAAATTATAATTATTTTGTTTAAAGTATTTTAAAATTTAATCATTTATAATTACAAATAGCCATTTCTGGTGTAAAACGCTAAGAAATGCTAAAATTGTTAAAAATTTGGAATGTTGATTGAATATTGAAAAACGAACACAACCTAAACACCTTTAGAAATGTTAAGTTCTCGAAACTTTATGATTTTATATTACAGTTTCTTTAAGATACTAATTTCCAGTGGAAAGCACCAACATAAAACATGTATATTTTCAATAATTTATTAGATAATTTAAAAGTTTTAATTTAACCACGCAAGGTTTTTAATTAGCACAAATATTTCTTAATTCGCTTAAGGTTTCCTATGGGTTTTCTTATTAAAAGGGAGTATTTGTAGATTTGATTTTAAAAATGTTTAATTTAAGATACAAAACAACTTCAAGTAATCAATGATTGTCGAGATTTTCGAGATATTTCGTTACTGCAATTTTTTTAGATAGATCTACTTTCATATTTTTCAATACAAACTAAATTATATCATTCAATGGAATTTATTCCAGTAATTTTTTAAAATACCATATTGTTCGATATTAATTATTTGAATTCTTCACATTTTTATGCTTTAAATTAAAGAATGAATAAAAAAATCCTTGAATGTGAACATTTTGAAATCTTTAAATTCAAAGCCCTTTGCACTTCAAATTATTGATAAAAATTCGAATTCGGTATCCTAAAAAAGTTAAGGTTTCAATAAAAAAAAAAAGATAAATTTTCAGCTTTGTAACAAAAATATTCTGATTGTTGCAAATTATAGATTGGTTTTATTCCATTTGGAAGATCTTAAATTACAGAATATTTGTTCTTTAAGGCTTTAAATTACAATAGCTTCAACTAATTATGCTGTTTAGAATCGCAATGTTATTATTGATAGTATTTTTAAAAAGAAAAAGTTCACGCAAAAGAATTTAAAACGCAAAAATTAGTTTATAATTTTTTACCGTTTTTTATTCCGCTTTTTACCAAATACCAGAAAATATTGCCCTTCTTATTTTGTCAGTAAATGATTATTTGCGGTTTCACGATATAAAATATTTCTTAATTAAATAAGTGAAATTGTTGAAAATCTTTTTTCCATTAAAATGAGTCTCGTAATTCATTAATAAAATGGTGGTTCCTGAATGTATAATAAGTCAATTCTGTTTCAAAAGCTTCCTTTTCGGGCTTATAATTGTAGGTACTTTTAAAAATGGTCTATTTTCTATTCCGAATGCTATCAAATTGAAATTGTTTAATTTTGAAACCGTGTAATTCTTTTTTGACACTGTATAATTTAGAATCCTTTGATCACATTTTTAAAGTTTAGAATTGAAAGTACCGGTAATTTTTGATTGACAGCGAAATCGAAACTCTGATCCATGTTTTGATCAAGCTGTTAATGGAAAATAAAAGCGATTTGAAAACATTGTCATTCAAAACTCTTGAAATGAAACTTCAATTACCTCTTCTCGTAGCATAATTTCTGGATTAAAAAAAATAGTTAGTTTAGATAGATAGTTTCTACTCGTAAGAACTGATTTGTATTTACGAGTTTGTACAAGGTTTATCGTGTATTTTGCAGTCTTAAGGTCTTATATCTGCTTAAATACTATAATTTGTTCTAGGAATAAAAAGAATCAAACATCGTGTTCAACCTAAGAATCTAAAGCCTATGCCACCATAACGCAAAAGACGAACTCAACCCATTTTACGATTCCTCTGAAGTGACACATCTCTGCATAGAATGTCGGATTCAGACCAGGACGGTATAAACATAGCCGGAGAAGTAACATTAGACGAAAATACGGAAATTCCTCTTCACCGCACAGTGCGGTGCAATGAGCTAATTGCTGCCCACATCATTATAAGGGAAGATCGAAAATCTGTAAATTTTCGAAACGAGTTAGGTAGAACTGCCCTTTACATAGCTGCCGAAGAAGGTCACACATCCATAGTCAAACTCCTTTTGAACCACGGTGCTTACATAAACGTACCCTCTCACAGAGGCAACACACCTCTCCATGCTGCCATCTGGTACGAAAAAGCCGAAACTGCCGAATTCCTCATCAATAGTGGCGCGGATATTTCAGCTTGTACTGTAACCGGTTTAATGCCTCTACATTTTGCGGTTAAAAAGAACCTAAAACGGATTGTAAAAATCTTGCTTGATAGGAATATTCCCGCTGATGTGAAGACCATATATGATTTTACGCCTCTTCACTACGCAGCTAAGAACCGTGACCCGGATCTCGTCAAGTTGTTCCTGAGCCTCGGAATTCCGGTAAACACCCCAACAAAAAATAACCAAACACCACTTCATATTGCGGCCCATAGGGGAAATGTCGAAGTCGCGAAGTGCCTCGTGGAACAAAAGGCTGTCATCGACGCGGAAAAACGTGACTTCACGACTCCCTTGCATTTAGCGGCCGAAAGGGGGAACGTAGAGATGGTTAGGTATCTTATAAACCAGGGGGCGGACGTGAATAAAACGAGCGATGAAGGTGGAACGCCTCTCCATCGAGCTACATTTTCTAGAAACCCAAAGATTGCTGAGATTCTTTTGAATAAGGGCGCAAAGGTCGACGCCAAGACTGCAAGAGAGGCAACTCCTCTTCATCTGGCAGTGCAGAAGAATTGTGTGGATATGGTGAAACTGTTGTTGGAGTATGGCGCAGACGTGAACAACAAAGACGCGCAGGGCCAGAACGCGCTTTGCTTTTTCTCCGATGATGGCGGGGAAATCGCAGAAGTGCTGATGGATTACAATGTGGATGTCAATTCGACTGACAAAATCGGAAAGACTGCGCTCTTCCAGGTTTATATCAACGCTGGGGAGACCGTTGCGATCGCGAAACTTCTGGTGAAGATCATGGCGAAGATGATCTCCACCGGCCAGGTCGTTAGCGAGAAGAACCAGCTGCTGCTCAAGCTCAAGAATCCGGGGATCTTCTTTGAAAAATGTAAGAAGGAAATTGAGCGAATGAAGACGAGAGTTATTGACGATACTTACAATATTACATTTTATGATGTGTTGACGAAGGATGTTAAGAAACTGGCGGTTTATGCCAAGTTCAGGAATGTGATTGATGCTTTTGAGGATGGGGAGTATAGAAAGGAATTCCCACTTTATGCAAATATGCTGGAGAGACGCTACAAGATTGGAAAGGAGAAGAATGATTTGTTGGAGGCGGGAGCGGCGGCTTTCAATTTGTTGTTCCAGTATAAACTTCCGCAATTTGTGGAGAGTAATTCCAAGGCCATTGACGATCAGTTCAAAAATGGATTCGAAGTTCCGGATCTGGTTGTCCGGAAGTTGTTTAGTTATTTGAGTGTTATGGATTTGCGGACATTGTCCAACTTGTCTGGAGAATCTGGAGATTGGGAGACTGCAGATATTGAAGGTGTCATCATCAACAGCCCGTTCAAAAAGATGAAGATTCCGCAAGACTGACCTCCTCGGTATGTCGTCATGATTGGGAAGGAAGTACATTTTTGGAATGTATAGGTTTTCACCAAGTGTTTCGCTTAAAAACCTAGAAACAATTTAAAGTATATCAAATACAACGCAAAGCGAGCATAAGGTAAAAATCTAAGTCTCTCTTTCAACTTGAATGGTATTTTATAGTTACGATTAATACATAGTCCTGATAAAATTTAAATAGAGAATAAGAAATCTTAAGTTTGAAAAATCCTCTAAGGAATTACTTTGATCTAAAGTATACAGTGAGCTGTTTAATATTATTATTTTTTGACGATTTTTGTTGCAAGAATGTTTCAGAAGATAAAGGTTTTTATCAAATGACTTCTCCCGATTAATATTTCACACTGAATAGTAATATTGTGTATATCGTGGTCTTTCAACAAAAATAAAAATACTTATAAGGACAAGTTTTGAAGTATGGCAGAAATTTGAATTTATTTTCCATGTCACTGAACATTAAAAATAATACCAAAGCAGATTTAATTCCTTAATATGAAGCATAAATCCTGTTTATGTCCGATACACAATCGTGTTCAAAGAATGTGGTGGCACTACTATGTTGATGAATCCTTCTTCTTCATCTTCGATAGCCACCTTATAGGCTTCACCATTCCTAAAAGAATAAAATCAGAATTGAAACTTAGAATTTCTCTTGTCGAGAACCAAACTGACTTACTTGTTATAAAGTAAAACAACAGTCTCTTTGGATGGCGTTTCAAAAGCAATTGCCTGAATCGCATCGAAGAGAGGGACATAAGATCGAGAAACGTCGATCCTAACCGATCCCGAACTAACAAATCTGCTAATGTGGTGCATGACGTAGTAAAGAGGAAGTTTGAAAAATTCATCCTTCTCTTCATCGACAATGATCGCAGCGTTTACGTAGTTTTCGATGTAATTCGGCCCTCCTTTTTTGTTAAGAGCTATATTCCAATCCACCCAACCGATTGACCAGTGATTCAGATTCTGCTATGCAAAAGAAACTTAAAATTACGTTCCCCTACTAATCCTTAAAAAGAAGCGGGTAAAATAAGTTTTCCAATTCTCCACCTGAAAGATTTCTAAGATGTATGGTTCAGTCTTGTCCCAGCATCCTAAGCATATATCATGATCAGCATATCCTGAAAAATGGTTGCGTTTTTTACATCATATTATTCAATTTCGAAACAATTTTTCCATCAGGTGTGGACTTACCCATGCATGCTTCTGTCATGAGGATGAACTTATCCGAATATTCATTATGGACTTGGTTCAGCACATTTGGGCTAGTGTACACATCAAAATAGAAGTGCACTGCTATTCCACTCACGTAGTTCTTAGCATGATGATTTTCAAAAATCTGATCTGCGAACCAGGGCAAATTGGTCCGTTGATCATCAAGAATCATAATCCGAGTTTCATTGAAATCTGATGATGCCAAAGTCGGGCCCAAGTGATTAGCTATCCAGCTTGCTAATTCGTTCGGAATCCAACCCATGGTCGTGAGTGGCCCTGCCATACCAGACACAGAATTTGTAGGTTCGTTGCCGCTTGAAATTCCCCAAAAATCCAGATCATGTTTTTTGTAGGCTTTTAAGAACTTCAGCAGGTATTCGCTATAAGTTTGATAATATTTCGGTTCTAGGATTCCTGCAAAAGAAGTCAGCTTTTGAGAAATCATTCAGATTTGTATCAATGAATGTCTGAAAATTCAAGAACGATTCGAAAATGATGAAAGACGTTTCATAATTTTAAGATAAATTTAATTAAGCACCAACGCGTACCGAATCCCGAAAAGGTTTTCTGGGTTTTCATCCATGTAGGAGCGGTCCAAGCAGCTGCTATAAGTTGCAGATTTGGACTTAACGCTTTTGCCTTTTTTATGATTGGTATTTTGTATTTAAAATCTTCCTCGGCAAGAGAGAAATATTGTAGATCAATGTCCTCGTCGACTTCGTCTAAAGTGTAGGGCCTTGTGGAAAAATCGCACCCTCCAATGGGAACGCGACCAACGTTGTATCTGCTGCCATTGATTCCGAAATAGGATCTAATAATAGCAAACAAT
>CAKNWT010205686.1:0-10424 GCA_932066315.1 Andricus coriarius | reverse complement strand
TTAAATTTTCAGCCAAACAGTTGTATTTTTAGCAAAAGAGAAGATTTTTTTAAAGAAAAAGTTAAATTTTCATCAAAAGAGTTGTGTTTTCAAACAGTGAAGTTTTCTTGGTGAAGAAGGAAAAAAAGTTCAACCAAATTGTTAAATATTTAAACCATCCTAATGTAAATTTTTAAGTAAATAGTTGAATGTTGAACCAAAAAATATAAAAAAAATAAACCAAGCAGTTGCATTTTGTACTAAAAAAGATCAAATTTCTTTCAGAAAATATTAATTTTTAAACCAAAATGACGAATTTTCATCAAAAGAGTTAAATTTTTAACCCGAAAATATGAATCTTCAACCAAAATGTTTATTTTCAACCAAATAGTTTAATTTTCGGCCAAAATAATTGACGTTTTAATCCAAAAAGACGTATTTTTAACATTCGGATATCTTTTACCAAAAATATGTTAGTAGACCTTGAAACAAAAAATTGTTTAATTTTGAACTAAAGAGAGGATATTTCTAACATAGAGATAAATTTTCGACTAAATTTAAATCATAACCGTTGGTCAAGAAATGCTGCTTAATGAACTCCTTCTTTCTTTTAGGACCCAAAAAAGTGTGCAAAAGCTCAATTTGATCCATTAATTTTTTTAAGAGTTATCGTGTTTACGGACATACAGATAGACAGAAGTATAGATATATAGACAAATAGACGGACGCCATCGCCAAGACTTGATTTTCGGCTTCAGAGGGTCTAAAAACGTGGATATCCGTTGTAAAACTGAGGTGTCAAATTTCAGGTGATTCTAATAGATTATCAATTATAAATGATGAGAATGTAAAAAGTAACTAGTGACAGTAACTAGTAAAAGAAACTAGTTATTTCTCATCACTAATTATCACACATAAAATATTAATCAGCTGAAGGTGTATTTAATCCTTCATGCTTCATCTGGTAAGGGAATTTATGATTTGCGCATGCTCCACTAGGCAAATTTATAGATTAATTATTAACTTCGTTAACGATGAACCTTCCACATCGAATAAGGAAAGAGCATTGAATTTCAAGTAAATTTCTGAGCCGATATTCACTCTGGAAATAAATTAATTAATTAAGAATGCTTTCGAATACATGAAATTTTCAATTGTGTTTATTTTTTGCTTTGAATATAATGATTTCCGTCAAATGCACATTCATATGAAAAATTATATTTAAGTTATGGAATTAAGCAGCGTTGACTTTTATAAGCTGAAATTGATAAGCGTCCCTGGTGTATTTCAGTTGATTTGTGTTAAGAAGATGGTATGTAAATGGTTTAGATTTATTTTATTTTTTCCTATTTTGCATGTTTCATTTATTCTTCAAATTTTTATCACTTTTTTTACACCTCGATTTTTTTATTTTAATCTCTATGTGGAGTTCACAAAATCACGTCACCACTTATCTTGGACGAAACTAAAAATTTTATGCGTTGCTTTTGATAAGTTTCAAAATGTGTTTAATAATTTAGGTTAACATTTTTTATTTCAACTAGAAAACGTATAATAAAAAATCATTACAAATTTTCCGAGAAATCTTGATACAATTTGTTTGTTCCCTTGGAAGGTTTTGAAATTCTTGAAAAGCTTCTACATGTTTTTTGAAATCTTCAAAAGTTACATTTTGTTTTAAATAAAATTATTTTTTTATCCTTTCAAAACTTCTAAATACCTCTTGAGCTTATTCAATTTTTTCTAGAATGTTGTAATCTTGCAAAAATTAAAAATCTTTCGAAATACTTTCTTTAAATTGATTTTCGAAATAATTATTAATTTTAATTTTTGCTTGGAACCTTCAGAAAAAAATTCCATTATCTGAAAACCGTCAAAATACTTAAAAAGTACACTCTATACATTTCGTAAACTAAGATATTCTAAGTTTTTGTACATAATTAAATTTTTCTCATCTCTTTGAATGTGTTAAAACATTTACAAATTTTAGTCTGGTAGCAACATGTTCAGAACAGAATTATTTCCCAATATTAAAAAATAATTAAATTTAAGATTTTCTATTTTATTAATAATGTTTAGAAACATTCAGTAATCATTTTTATTATCAAGTAGAATTCCTCATATGGGATTTTCAAAATTCGAGAAAATTCCAAAGAACAAACTGAAAACAGCAACTTAAACTCATGTTCACGCAGTATGCAACAAACCAGGTAGTCAACAACAGTGAGTTTGAGATTTTCTAGAATTTCGTTCCACCTCTATTTTTAGATAGGATTTTAAAGATTATAACGATTTAGCTTTCCTTGACCAAATATTTGTCTTTTCCTCTTTCTGTATACGAGTTTTTCTACTTAAATTAACGCTTTAAACTATCTACAAAATTGAGATTCTTTAGTTACAATTTTATCATCTCTTATTTCCTTACCCAACTGTAAATGATTATTAAAGCCGCTTTTCAGTTTTTCTTTCTAATTAATCATGGGCACATTTTTTATTTAGAACAAAATCTTTATTTTTCTCGTTTGATTTCGCAATATATTTTTTGAACATTTTGTTTCAACGAATCATAGCCATTATGGTCTTGACATAAAAAATTGATGGTATTTTCGTTATCGCGACTGTTACCAGGGCACGCGAGTGCTTTTGGAAACTCTCGTTTACATTTACCTCTTTAAAATATATCTCTCATGTCGTGTAAAAAAATAAATGCCAGAACACTAAAGTTGCACAACGATACAAGTCCACGCTGAATTATTTTCATCACATAAAATCTTGCACTGGAAAAACTCACTTTTGCAATATTTCACGTACCAGATAAGGGTAAGAGAAAGATGATCCGTCTTCAGTTTTCATTTTGACATGTGTATCTTGAATTGCGAATAAAATGTATCAGGATCGATTTAATAGATTAAAATTTTGATTAATATAATTAAAGAATAGTGTCACAATCATTATTTCCGCAAAGACAAAAATTAAAAGCTTTTTAAATTTCCTATTTTTCACAAATCGAAGCTTCTTAAACTCAGGCCTGAGACTGCATGGCGGCCACAGTGTGAACCGGGGTGGTTCTTATTTATACTTGATGGTATTTTTTTTTAGAATTTCTCAGCTCTTACCTCCCAGTATTGTTCGAATGCCAACAAAAAATTCCGATTAATATTTGGGGGTCGCGCAAAGACCATGAAGTTTCCTATTGATTTAACATGGGAAAAAGTCAGCTTTTTGTAAATCTAATATTTCAACGCGATAATGGTCCTAAAATAATAATAATAGTATAAGAATGCAATGAAGAATAAGAATCAATCATTCATTTTAAGGATGAATGACTTTACGCTACTCTTATGGGTCCCCAAAGAAAACCCCATAAGTGACACATTTGAATTTTATGCGGTTTATTAACGGTTTTTAAAAGTTTTGTTTTCATAAATAATCATTAATCGGTTAAGTAGGACTACCCAGTCACTTTTAACTATAAATATAAATTTGTTTAAACATTTGTTTTTTTAGGAAGTCGCAAAATGAACGTATTTTAGAGACGTTATGAGTAATTTAATCAATGATAACAATAAAATAATTTGTTTAAATAAGTTTAAAATTATTTAAATTATACGTGTTTGTTCAAGTATATAGTTTACCTAAAAAAAAGCAGGAGAAACATTCTATCACACCAAATTTTGGACAAATTTTAATATTTTTAGATCCTAATTTGTTTTCTAAGAACATTTGTGAATGTTTAAACAAATTTGAATTATTAAATAATTTCATTTATTTTAAATGTAATATAACATAGACATAATTGTAAAATTATTTAAACAAATAATTTTATTGTTATCATTGATTAAAGTACTAATAACGTCAAGAAAATACGCTCGTTTTGCGACTTACCTGAAAAAAAAAATTATTCTTGAATTACCGATTGATAATTATTTATGAAAACAACTTTAAAAAAGCGTTAATAAACCGCAAATATTAAGTAAAATTCATATTTGTCACTTATGGGGTTTTCTTTGAGGACCCAATATAGTAGCTTAAAATCATTTACCCTCAATATTTATGATTGATTCTTATTCTCTGACAAATTCTGAACAATTTACTGAAATATGGAATTATTTGTAACACATTATCGCGTTTAAATATAAGATTGATAAAAAGCTGACCTTTTCCCATGTTAAATCAATAAAAAACTTCATGGTCTTTGCGCGATCCCTAAATATTAACCAATTTCGCCCAAGTTTGAAGGAATTTTGTTTGTGGGCATTCAAAAAAAACTGGAGGGTGAAAGCAAAGAAATTCGAAAAGTGAAAAAGGAAGGCCACCCTAGTGTGATCAAAAGCACTTTTTGTATGCAAAAATCTGTCTACAAGCAAATTTTCATTAGATTTTCATGTTGTTTTTTTAAATAACCGAAAAACTTCTAGATATAAAAAGTGGGTACAGAAAATTCACTTTGACCATACAAACATTTTTTATTTAACAACGAAATAAACAATATGTTTTCCTAATTGACTAAAGAAGAACTCAGTCAGTGTTATGACTATCTAGCAATACATTTCAATAGGTGAGAGTAAAAAAAATGTTTACGCTGTTGTACACAAATTAATGAAGAAAATCCATAATTATACAATGAGAAGTTGTTAAAAATTCATTGTTTTTATATTAAATATAAGGGCAATTAACGCATAATTGCAATTAGTTGAGAACAGCTGCTGTTTGACAATTATTTTAACAATTTTTATAAGCAAATGCACAGTTTTCGTATGTCACAATGATTAGTCTCAATTTTTTTTGCAGAATCGACATAAAAAGTCTTGCCAATGACTCTTTCTTTTCATTTTTTCAAATTTCAACTTAAAATATATTTTTAGTGACTCCTAGTTTTACCTTTGTTCAAATTGGTGAAAAATAATTGTTATTTAAAAAATTGTTATAAATGAATGCACATCTTGACCATTTTTCCATGAAAAGGCTTATTTTTGTCGTGGACTAAACTAGAAATATCTTACCAATGACTCCTTCTTGTCTTATTTTTCAAACTTATAAGGACTGTTGATTATTTAAACAATATTTATAATCAAATTCACAGTTTGACCATTGTTTAAGGATGATTATTAATTTTTTTGCGGAATTAACAAGAAACTTCTTTTCAATTATTCCTTTTTGTTATATTTTGCTATTAAGAAAACTTTTTGATTATTTAAACAATAAAAATAAGAAATATAAATAAAATAAAAATTATTTATTTATTGGGTATCGTCTCTTTATGAAAACCGAAACTGTGAATCTGTTTACAAATATTATTTAAATAATCAACCATTTTTGTTAATTGGATAAATATGACAAGAGAGAGTCATTGGTAAGATATTTACAATTTATTCCACGTAAAAAATAAAACTATTGCTGAAAAAATTACCAAAATGTACATTTTCTTGTAAAAATTGTTTAAATTAATAACTGTTCATCTCTATTGGCAAAGTATCATAGCAAAGAGTCATTGCACACTTTTAGTTAAATTCGTTAAGAAAATGGAGCCCATTCTTGGAAAACTAGTCCAAATATGAATTTATTTATTAAATTCCTAAAAATATTTAATATTTTTCATTAATTTGAACAAAATTAGAGCTAGGAGTCACTGACAATACATTTTTACTTGGATCCGTAAAAAATTAGGCCTATCCGTGAAATAATGTTGAAATGTGAATTTTTTTATGAATAATGTTTAAATAATTTATACTTGTGTTAATTAGACAAATATTACAACAAGGAGTCATTGTCAAGACATTTTCGGTTGATTCTGCAAAAAAAAACTTGAGCCTATTCATCGTGACATACGATAACTGTCTATTTGTTTATAAAAATTGTTTAAATAATTGTCAAACTGCACTTAGTCCTAACTAATCGGAATTGGGCATTAATTCTTCTCCTATTTTATATAAAAACAATGAATTACAAACAACCAATCATTGCGAATCACGAGGAAAAGGATTTTGCTGATGAATATGTTCACACCTTTATGAATAATTTTGTTTACTCCAACCAACTTAATTATTACTGGATAGTTAATACACTGACTTAAGCTCTTCTTTATTCTAATTGAAGATCTTATAAAAAAGGGCACATTTAAAAACTAATGAAAAAAATATTGCTTATTTTGTTGTTAAATAAAAATGTTTTGTTTGTTCAAACTGAATTTTCTGCACCGAGTCGTTATACCTGATAGCCTTACGGTCATTTAAAGAAAAACATCGCAATCCACTGAAAATTGTCTTGTAGACAGACTTTTGTCCACAAAAAGGGCTTTTGGCCACACTGTGCGACTCCCCACTTATTTTTCAAAAGTAGAACGTATTCAATATTATTTTAATTGAAAATTTTTTTTTAGTTGAACAGTTTTTCCAGAATTTGAAAACTGTTTAACCGATTTCGTAACTCACGGTTATAGTCGTTACACCCTTATGAAAAAATATTATAGGAAATTCATTATAAGAAAATCATTATAATTTTTATATGCATTGATTTTTCTATAATATTTATTCATAAGGGCAGTTTGAAATTTTTAATTAAAGTCGCTTTCGTTCCTTTTATCGATCTGAGTTTTTTGTATTACTTAATTTACTTAATAAAATTTTCAAAATAATTCATATAATTGATAATAATGTAATGGTAGTTATAATCATTAAGAATAGATTATATTTCATTAGGAAAATAAGACGGCCATTAACACAGGGCTCAAAGATGAAGATCTTTTTAATCACACCCTCTTGTAAAACGCACCAATTTTTTAATTTAATTGCTGTTCCTAAAACCTTGCGAAATAACTTTATATTGAAGGTTCCAAATTTATGTAAAAGAGGAGTTTTTCCGGTACAAACATATCTCATTTGTGAAGTGTCAGTCGGAGTTCTCTCTGTGCTGCATCTGCTTATTTTTGATAGAAGTGAAACATCAATTGAACGCTTGTAATATATAAGCATTGCGCAATAGGGTGATCCAAAAAAATAAATTTTTTGAATTTTTTTAAAACTCTTAAAAAAAACATTCATATAAATTTCGCCCAAAACGTGAAATCGGATAATAATTTGTAGGCAATACTTTGGTGATCTTATGGAAACTCTTCAATGAATACGAAGGCATCATGCATTTTTAATTGAAACCCCCCTGAGCCCCTTTTATTGTGCCCTAAAAACCACCCCATGCAAGAAAAATAAGAATTTTGCGTACTATTGTCCTTAATTATTACTTCCTTTTCATTTTTTTTACAGATCCTCATAAATAAATAAATGACAAGATTTTATGTATTTGTTGACTAAATTAATTTCAAATCAGGCAGTCTGCGCATGCTGAAGTCACAGAATCGTTTCGGGATATAATATGTTTTTTAAGAAACTTTAGACAGAGCCCGTCATTCAATGACTAGACGAAATTTTTATCTGTCTAAGTTAATAGTATTAGAACTTTTTGAGTTTAATTTCAAAATTCATCAAAAATTTAAAGAAATTTAAAAACATCATTAAATGATTATTAAATTATCAAATATAATATTAAAACTTTCTTAAAGATTAAAATTCACATTTTTTGCAATAACGAGACGAGATACGACCAAAATCAACAAAGAACAAAGTTGTCTGTATTGAAAACTTCTAAGATTTTTAAACACTTTTTTATATCTTGCAGGTTTTTCGCTAAAATATATAAATACAGTCGGCTATAATTATAGTTTTCTTAAATCAATTAAATATTCTAATATTTTGATCAACATGTAATGTATAGATTTACAAGATGACAAAATTTTGTTTACAAAATGTTATTTTTACAAAAGAAATACAAATTTACAGCCAAATTTATTCTTTTTATGCATTCATTCATTTATTTTAAAAACGCAGGATAAGTACAAGTTTTTAAGATCTTTTTCAGAATTTTTCAAGTCGAACAACTATGTTTTCTCGACTTCTTTCGTATCTCGTCTCGTCATTGCAAAAAATTTGAATATTAATTTTTCATCAAAAGAAATCTAATTTTTTCTTCTGTAAGACAGGAAAAAAATATGGTGTACCGTTAGAGAAAATGTGTTTCAAATATTTTCAGAAAAAGCGCCGCCATTTTGTCAGTTTTCAAAATTTCGGAAATTTTCTGGTGTATTTTGAAATTGAATGCAAAGATCTCTCAGAATCAAGAAGAAAAAGTGCGTTTAAACGATTCTGTGACTTTAGCATACACAGTTTACCCGATTTGAAATTATTTCTGTATGTTAATTAATATTTAATAGTTTACGCAATTTTTTTCACTTGAACTATTTTTTCAAAGTCTAACTTTTAAATGGAAAAAGCGAGAAAATCGTACTTTCCTGCTTGTTTAAACCATTTTTTTTATCTTATAACATCGTCAATTAATGGTACTTTCTTAATGCTTTGTCCTAATTTATAAAAGCGAAAATTTAATTTTTGTATTACATGTTCTATTTATTGTTTTAACAGTTGGTAATTGTTTAAATGCAACTTTTGAACCGAAAAGGCTAGAGACATTTTTTTATATTCTTTTTAATCTGTTCCATTACATTCAGAATTTTTAATGTACTGCTAATTGTTGAAACAATTTTCATTCCGTAAAAAAAATTTTAACTTATAATATCGCAAATTAATAATATTTTATGAATGCTATAACATAATTAATAAATGTGAACACCTAGTTCTGAATATGTTATTTATTTTTAAATATTCTTATTTATTTAAAAATTTATTGAAAAATGTACATAAATAGGTGTTCACATTAGGCCGCAGCATTCAGAAAATACCATTAATTTGCGATATTATCAGTTAATATTTTTGTAAGCAAGTAAAAATTGTTTCAAAAATTAGTTGTAGGTTAAAAGAACCTCAGAAGTAGGCAACATTAATTAAATACATTGCAAAAATAGCAGAAAAACATTTATCTAGCTTTTTCAATAAATAAAAAACTAAAATAAAAAAATTTCTCTTTATATTTATAAATTAGACCCTAGTACTAAGAAAATACAATTAATTCGCGATTTTATAACATATTATTTTGTTTAAACAAATACGAATTGGTTAAACAATAATAATAACTACAGAAAAGTCAGAATAATAATAAATCTTTATTGAGTTCGTAACAGGAATGATATGTACATGAAAGGCAGGGATAAAGTAAGAACCTAAAGGGCAAGATACAGCTTAAGCTGCTTGCAAACCTAATCTAGTTATGCTAAACTTCTGAAACTTGTTTTAAAAACTGGCGAGAATGTACGTTATTCTAGCTTTATCCATTTCAAAGTTTAATTTAAACAAAAGCAAATTTTGTAATCAATAAAGTTAAACAAACAATTGAAATAAAGATATACATTCTCCAAATTCATTAAATAAACTATAAAGTTTATAAAATATTGTTAATTCGCTATATTATACGGAAGTAAAATTATTGAAGTGAAAGCAATGGTTTAGAGAATGAAAAATTAATTCGAATATTCATAAAATCTTGTAATTTTATTCATTCATGAGGATCTATGAAAAAATTATTTTAAAAAGTAATAATTAAGAGCAATATTCTGCAAAATCCTTATTGCACTCGTATGGGGTAATTTTTGGGGCGCCATGAAGAGCTTTTAGGGCGGTTGAAATAAAAAATTAATTATGGATTTATATTCATTGAAGAGTTTTTACGAGATCATGAAAGTATTGCCTATACTTTACGATACATTTTCACGTTTTAGACTTTTGTTTTTTTCCGGGCCATTCTATTGTGCACATCCTTGTATGCACAATTTACACACACACACACACAAATAAATTTTCTGTGGCAGTAGTCCAAGAGGGGATTGTTCCTTGGGTTGAACTACTATGCCATTGGGAATGGAAATTCACGTTCACCTTATAATTTCAATGTCATGTGTAAGTACGTTTCTCAACTACAGTCCGGAAGTTCGAAGTTTCGTGAACAAGGTGATTATTCGTACAATGTCGAGGCAAGGAAAATGTAAATTGACGCGAAGACTCCTAGCTTTTTAATTCAACAAAAAAATTGACCTCGAGTCCTTATCACGCTATTCAAACTCACGGAAGGCTTGATACAATCTTCTATTTTTCAGAATACAATCACTCGCGTGACGGATAACTTTTTGATTAGTTACACTAACGTAGAAACCGAAAAAGAGCAACAAAGAGACTTAATCTTGATTCGATTTAATTATCTTTCCAGGCAGAAAAGTTCACGAAAAAAAGGGTTTAATCTTCTCAATTCTATCAGTCGTCTTATGGATCATAATAATAATTATTACTAGCAAAAAAATGGTACCGCCGAGGTCGTAAATAGGTTGCTTTTGTGATTTTTTTAATTTCACAGTTTCTAAAACTTCAATATAAAATCACGTCTAAACTTATTTTGTAATGGTTGGTCAGAAGGGTGGTCCAAAAATGCATTGGAAATGTTTTTTTTTT
>CAKNWT010205672.1:726-16994 GCA_932066315.1 Andricus coriarius | reverse complement strand
TAAATATTTTATTTATAAAGAAAATTAAATTTATTGTTAATTTATATAATTTAAATTCGTTAATTAGTAATATTATTGTAATTTTAATAATTTTATTAAAATTGGCTTTTAGAATGTTTCATTCTATACATAATATTATTATGTATAGA
Organism: Andricus coriarius; assembly: GCA_932066315.1. NCBI lineage: Eukaryota > Metazoa > Arthropoda > Insecta > Hymenoptera > Cynipidae > Andricus > Andricus coriarius. The sequence goes on along the minus strand of CAKNWT010205672.1, from coordinate 16,845 downwards.
ATGAAAATTCTTTTGTTGTTTCCTATTTCTTAAATTTCTTGCCAGTGAAAACTTTTTTCAATGTTCCCTTTTAATGTTCAATTTTTCATCAGTATAGGCGACATCGAAAGGCAACAAATCAGTTTGGGCAAAGAATTTGTCAAATTTTTACCTACATTTGACCGTGTTTAAATATCATTAATTGCTATTAATTTATTATTTGAAACACAATTTCTGCAAAGTGGAAAAAACGAAATTATAATTTTAAAACGGATTCCATTATTTCCGAAAAATTAATTTATTTTCTGTATAAATATTCATAAGCAGTTACACTTTGGGCGACATTTTTTATTGTTTAAGTTTTTGAAACTGTTTAAGATTATGTATGTATCAAAATTCCAGAAATTTCTACTGATCCGAAGTCGCGCAAAAAATTCTTGAAATTTCGCGAAAGTAAAGGCATCGATGACAAAAACTATAATTGTATAATGTTTTACCACTGAACGAGATATGTCCCTTTTTCTCCAACTTTATTCTGCCTTTTCCTCCAAAAATGGAAAAGAAATATTAAAATGCAAAAAAATATCATACAATCAATTTTCGACTCAATTGTATCATAAATAATTAATTTGAGCAATTAAAAATATAAGTACTGCTTTACCACTGAACGAGATATGCCCCTCTTTTCCTCCAACTCAGTTTTGTACGGATTAATTTACCACCGAAGGAGATACGTCCTTCTTTCCCTCCAACTTTACTCTGTCCGTCTTTTCCTCCAACTCAGTTTTGTACCGCTTTACCACTGAACGAAATATGTCCCTCTTTTCCACCAACTTTACTCTGTCCGCCTTTTCCTCTAACTCAATTTTGTACCGCTTTACCACTGAACGAAATATGTCCCTCTTTTCCACCAACTTTACTCTGTCCGCCTTTTCCTCTAACTCAGTTTTGTATCGCTTTACCACTAAAATTAAACGTGTATTTCTTTTTCTTCTCTGATTTTTATGTCACACTTTACCTATGCAACAATACTTACTTTCCTTTTGCTCTCGATGCCTCATTTAAAATAAAAATAAAATAATAATAATTTAATTTTTATTTAAAAAAAAAATGTTAGTGAAGTCAACTAATTAATTTTAAATTAATTGTTATACTCCCATTATTTAGATTATTTAAAAGCAATTTAGAGTTTAAATTAACCCTCGTCAATGACCTGAAAATTGGTCATTTTCCTTTAAAATGTTTGGCTTGGGGACCAAATTTTAATCATTTTTAAAAATTTGTAAATCCTAAAAAAAAGTTTTTTACTGCCAAAAGGTTAATTAAGGTAATTTATATATATTTGAACAACTAGGCATATTAATTTTAAGTATGCCTGGCATTTTCGATGGGACAAGGTAGAGGAAAAATACGAATATATTGAATTAGACTTAAACACTTATACCTACACAACTCATTTAGAGAACACTATTTGTAGGATTTAGGAGGTTTTATAAAATTGTATTGAATTTGACTCTGGTATGCTATCATGAAAATATGGGAAATGAAGACGGTGGGGATAGTTCTCCCAAAGGGGAGGAACAAATGAGATCAAATAAATCACTACCCGATCCAAATGCGTCATCAGTCGCGGAGATATAGCTCGCGCTCTGACATTGGGTTCCAGCCTAGTATCCCTCGACCGGCTTTTAATCAAACCGCGGACCAAAACCCAGGTCAAGATAATGCAGAAATGTTGGTCGCTCAGTCTATTGCCAGCACGCTTGCAATCCAACAAGCTGTGGCCCACATCCCTTATTTTGATGGCAAAAATATTGCGATCCGTGATTTTATTCAAGATATAGTGAATGCCGCTTCATATGTTCCTACTTCGTGCGAATCATCTTTAATCACGTCAGTACTCGGGAAACTCTCTGGTCCCGCCCGTGAATGTACAAGAAATAAAACGTTCCGTCACATAACTGATCTTATAGATTTGCTGAAGGAACGTTTCGCGCCGGGTCGACCCTTTGACTACTACTTTAACGAAATTTATCATTTGGTCATGAAAAGGTGTGAGAATGTAAACGAATATTATGATCGTTTACACTCTTACATCGGGGGTGCCTCAGCATCTTTAGAAGCTGAGCATACGCACACTATAGCGACACATACTATGATTCTTCTACTACGATTTATCAGTCACAGTAGATGCTAGGGACCCTGAAACTTTAAAAGGCGCATTTAGGGTTGCTAAACATGCCGAAGAAAGAAGGAAAGCAATCGGTTTAAATAATCATAACTCGTACTGCGTACAGCATCAGTCGCGCCTGGACGATTATAAAACAACTGAGAATAGGTCGTACTCCAACCAACATGACCCTCGTACTAACCGCCATCCTGCAGAGGACTTGCGTTTGTATGATCCATATGAGGTAACCCTCATGTAACGGGAATACTTCATAGACTAGGGCCTGGATCTCAACAGTATCCAATTGAATCTAGTAACCGTGCAAAAAATTACCAATCCAACAATTGGACGTTGATGATGTTGATATTGACATCGCTCCTCAGGAAATTATTCCATTCGAATACGTAAGTTATTCTTAGGAAGATAGTTCGGATTGTGAAACTGATGTAACCCTACTGGAATCCAGAATTGAAGAAGCATCCAGAAGGATTCCATTAGAACATCTTAATCCGGAAGAACTAGCTTGCGTTAAAAAACGGATTGAACACGGTAATGATCGCTTTATGCTCTCTGCAGACAAGATACCCACCACGCACGTTGTGCAACATCGCATTCCGACTGTGGACAACACTGTGGTCCACGTGAAACAGTACCGACGGCCGCAAAAAGAAGCACTAATGAACGAGCAAATATCTGAAATGTTGGAGGGTGATCTTATCGTAGAGTCGAAATTGCCTTACAACTCGCCTGCCTTTATTGTGCCAAAAAAACTCGATTCCTCGGGGAAAGTAAAATGGCGAGTTGTGACAGATTTCCGCGCGCTGAATGATAAGACAATCAGCGATGCGTACCCCCTTCCAAATATCACCGACATTTTAGACCACTTGGGAGGGGCACAGTACTTTTCAGTGCTGGATTTAGCCTCAGGCTACCACCAGATTAAAACCGATCCAAAATACCAGCCAAAAACGGCCTTTTCAGTAAACAGGGGGCACTTCCAATACAAAAGAATGCCCATGGGCATAAAGAACGCCCCAGCAACCTTCCAGCGACTTATGGATCAGGTTCTGTCTGGAATGCAAGGTAGTGAATTGTTTGTGTACCTTGATGATATTGTTATCTTTTCTCGGACGTTGGAGGAACATGACAAAATAATAGATCGTTTATTCTCTCGTCTTCGTGCAGAAAACCTTGGTCTTCAGCCGGAAAAATGAGAATTTTTACGTACAGAAGTAGTCTATTTAGGTCACATCGTTAGCCAGGAAGGAATAAAACGCGATCCTATAAAGTTAACGGTACTGATCGCTAAACCACTTTTTAACTTGTTAAAAAAGGATCAACCATTTCATTGGGATATGGCAGAAAAGAAAAGTTTTCGCAAACTCAGGAATATTCTATGCCGTACTCCCATACTACAGTACCCTGATTTTGAGAAAACTTTTCGATTAACCACAGATGCGTCAGAGGTAGCTATCGGTGCCGTACTAAATCAGCAGAAGGACGGAATGGATTTACCTATTGCATTCTATTCCAGGGTTTTTAACGGTTATGAGAGTGGCTATGATGAAACAGAACGTGAGTGTCTGGCCGTGGTCGATGCTCTTGAAAACTTCCGCCCCTATCTTTATGGTAGGAAGTTTCTACTTTCATGTGAGCATGAACCTTTACGTTGAATTCATTCCACTAAAGCGCCAGCCGGAAGACTTGCCAAATGGTATCTGCAACTCAAAGAGTACGATTACGAGTTTGAGTGCAAACCAGGGAAGATCAACCGATGGTTGCCCGGAATATCCTCCAATCCAGTTATTGATAGTGAGGCCTCTAACTCTAGTATAAGAGACACATCAAGAGAAGGGGAAACAAATCCCTTACAGCACAATATATCGTCGTGTATGTCTCAAAAAGATTTTTCCACCCACATTCGGTCCATGGGAATAAAATCGTTTCCATTGAATACACAGGCACGGGCAGAAAGCCTTCCACAAAGCAGAAAACGAATTTCCAGCGCGGCCCAAATGTTCAAGAAAAAGTCGTCCCAGCGTTCTGTCACTGCAAGGACTCCTGTAGAACCCAGCGAAATAACCCCGCCAATTGAGACTATTCAAGGGACAAAACGGAAACCTGGTAGAGCAAAAGGGTCACGAAACAGGCAACTTCTCTCTGAGCCTCAGAGTAACATAGACCTAGCAAAAGACACAATAGCCGATAGACTGCGACCCCGAAAAAGTGTAGTTAATCCAAAACCATTGGAAACTGATTCGGAAGCAGATAATGACGACTCGGGCACTGAAGTAACAACTTCAGTTTTCTCAGATCCCGACCCTCCGGTTCAACGCCAACGGTTCAGTATGTTGCCCAGCCTCGACATTCCGTCAGCCATGATTAAATACAAAAGCCCGCCTCAATTCTCCTCTCAGAAGATTCCGGGAATCATGAATCATTTCCAAAACCCTAGGACCTTCGCTAGAGAGTTGCAAGAATCATTCAAGTTCGACCAATCCCTCATGGAGCACCAGTCATGGTACTGGGACCCGGAACATCTGGAGTTAGGAAAGGCTAATAAACACTAGTCCTCAGAAGACTCTGACGAATCAGGACCAGCGAATGATCGGGACCCGGAATCGAAAATAGATAGAGTGATAAGAGAATTACAGGAAATTTCGAATCTTATAGGTCAGAATGAGAACATTCAGGTAGACACTTCTTCTACTCCCTCCCAAAATGCCTCTATTTTAAATCCTAAGGATGAGCTTCATGAAAACGTCGAAAAGGGTGCATCCTTAGACGAATCCAATATGTCTATGATGGTACCCTTGCAAAAGAAAGGGGTCACTTTTGCAACTCCCTTGTCCAGATATATCCCTAATGCAAGATCTACTCCCTATCCCGACAGGCTAACTGAGACTGAGGTAATAATAGAGGAAGTGGAGTGTACTGATAGTGCCCACAACCCAGTGAGAGAACCGATAAAAACTCACCCAAGGCGATTGCCAGAAAGGATGTCCGTATCCCCTTGCCCCGCAGCACAGTGATACTCACGTAGAATCTCGAAGAATACCGGATCTCATTACACGAACGTCGGTGCTAGATAGCAGTCGGGAGTCGCTAACCTATAAAAGAGGCAATTAAGTTCACTTCGTATCAGCCGATTGTGAACCCGTAACGTCCATCTTTAAGCTACTTATAGCAGTAGGCGGTATAGACGCGAACGAATTAAAGTCCGAAAAGCCAAAAAAGGGGCAAGTACTAGCCACACCACGAGGACGGTATAAGGTGTACTCAGTGGTAGTGAAACAGAAACATTACGATACTCTTAGTACTAGCGACCTAGAAAAAGGTTTACGCAACCTATTAGGTGTGCTAAACACAGAGCGAGTAAATCATTTCCGTTTATTGATATACCTAGATTTCTGCGATGAAATTGCACGAAATACACTTACAGATATATTAATTGAAATCTTTAAGGAAAGTGGAATGCAAATTACGGTTTGCTATGGCAAGGCCGAAGTTCCACTAGGCGAGCAAAGGCAAGCAATCATCCAGGAGTGCCATAACAGTACGACCAGTGGTCATAAGAGGGTAACAAAAACGTACCACCGGGCTAGAGAGAGGTACACGTGGCCGAGACTAAAAGAGGACGTTACCGAATTTATCCGAAAATGCCACATCTGTGCGGAACAAAAGCTTCTATGTGCCACCATACGAGAACCGATGCTCATCTCAGACACGCCTTTGGACACATTCGATAAGGTCTCCCTCGATACCGTGGGTATTCTTCCGACAACTCCTGATGGCAATCGACACATACTCACGATGCAAGATCAGCTGAGTAAGTATTGTGTCGCGGTTGCTATCCCTAACGTACACTCAACTACAATGGCTCACGCCTTGGCAATACATTTTTTGACCGTGTATGGCGCACCTCGATGCATTTTAACGGATAATGGGAAATCCTTTATCAGTAAGTTATGGCGAAAACTTGCAAAGATTTTTAATGTAATACAAGTAACTACATCTACCTATAGACCTCAAACCAATGGTGCACTCGAAAGAAGTCACATTGTGTTGACAGAGTACATTAAATCGTACGCCCATAGCTATGATGACTGGGATCGGCTTCTTCCCTATGCGATGTTCGCATAAAACACATCTGTACACGAAGCCACACAATTCACGCCGTATGAGATGATTTTCGGCCGCGTGGCGCGGAGCCCGTCTTCTTTTCCCGACGAAAGAAAGCTGGAAACGCACGGATAATATTTAGGGGAATTGATAACGCGGCTGCACGAAATACGTCACTTAGCTGTGAAAAGTCTCATAACGTCCAAGCAAAGGTCTAAGGACCAATGTGATCGCAAGGCGAAACCATTAAAGGCAAGCATAGGCGACTATGTAAGGGTATTAATAGATAGAAGAATGAATAAGTTCGATGCGTATTATGAAGGCGTATATAAGGTTGTAGGACTTACTGAAGGGCATAATGTCATCTTAGAAGCATAGAACGGCCAAAGGTTCACTAAGCACGCGGATAAGTTGAAATTAGCGTTTTTATGACTAAACTGCCTTTTGCACGTATCAAAAGACGGATTCGTAATCGATAATAATGGATACACCCACGTGTATACTGACGGATCCTGTCTGCGAAATGGTAAGACTACCGCTAGTGCAGGGCTCGGGGTTTGGTTTGGGGATAGTCATCCCTTAAATATTTCAAAGCGCGTGATAGGCAGACAGACAAATAACTCTGCGGAAGTAGAAGCTGCTATTGTGGCATTAAATCAAGCAAGGCTGCCAGGTATTGAAAAGCTGAGCATTCATACGGATTCACAGTTTCTCATTCTTGGCTATACTCAATGGCTGCCAAAATGGGAAGCTAGTGGGTGGAGGACATTACAAAAACATCCAGTTATAAACAAATTAAAGTTTGAAAGGATGAAACATGCTCTTCAATCATTGGCAGATGAACTGGTCCGGAATGGAGCCCTATACCAGAGTCAATTTTAAGTATACTACCATAGTGGAATGGATCTCATCCAATTTCTTTTCAGGTTAACCTCGACATTATGTGAGAGATTATAGGGATGATCCTGAGAGGACTTGTCCTTTTTGGTGTTCCTGATTCATCCCAAGAAGGATCAGTGGCGTTTTTGAACACCCAATTCGTCAAAAGCACGAGCATCTACTTCGAGAGGATGGCTCCATTGCAACATGTAGCGGTGATATGGAGAACTACGATTTCCTTAGAGACGAATCAGCCGCAGCAGTTCCTGGGAAAATATATCAATAAAATCCAAGCAGCTAGGGAGTACTGCGAGCTAGCACAACTCTTTTTCTGCGATGAACTACTAGATTGGAATCACCAGCAACGGAAGATAACTCTGGCAAGCCATTTACTTACTGAACTGAAGGATGCAGTGAATGAGCTGACACAACATACGGAAGCTCAATTAACAGTTGGAGTGCAAAAAAATTTCCAAAGAAGACAACGCAACGTTCCACGGTTTGGATTTTTAGGAAAATTAGCAGGACCTGCCATAGGAGTACTAAACTACGAAGATGGTGAAAGATATGAAAACGCAATAGAAGATCTGAATAGGGCACAGAATAATATATCCAAACTCATGGGCGAGCAAACGCATGTAGTAAGGTCGGAACTGCAGAAATTATATTATGTGACGGAGCAGCGAGATGTAGAATTGGTCCAACTAAAAACGCAAATTGCTAATATTTCAAGCAATGTCAATTCGCTGGAAGGTAAAATGGCCCGTCAAAATTACACGGCAATCCTGGAAAGAACATCCATCATTTTAAGATCGAGCCTAGACGAGTACCAGAAGTCTATGGAGCAACTAATAGCAGTGATACAATCCGCCCGGGAAGGAAGATTGAATCCGGCGTTGATCACTGATAAGCAACTATCCACTATCGCGAGAGAGGCCCAGAATCATCTACCGGATTTAGAATTTCCCGTTCCACTTCCACAAGTAAATTTACCTGACCTGGCTCGCATCTCAGCCGTATCGCTGCGAATGCAAAATGGAAGATTGATGATTGCCTTAGATATTTCTCTCCTAGAACGAATAAATATCAACTTTATCAATTGCATCAAATACCCATGAGCCAACATGTGGTAAACAATCAGAATGGAACAGGCCGAGCCTATATTCTACCTCGGACCCGTTATTTGGCAGCGGATGACGAAAAACGACACTACATTCACCTTGAGGAGAACATTATCCAAACTTGTGAATTACTTCGTGGAAGGCATATTTGTCATTCTACGCACGCGGTTTATGATGCCACAATAGTAAAAAGTTGTGAGACCGAATTCTTGAGACACCCCTCTACTTCAGTCTTGCGTAGCTGTGACATACGCATCTCATTTAATTAGCAACCCTACTGGATTTCCATAGCATCATTAGGAAGGTTGCCATACTCCTTGGTAAACCCAGAAACAGCGTACTTGAGCTGTACAGGAAGACATACGCAGGAGATTAAGGTAACAGGCACTGGGTTATTACAACTGGCACGTGGGTGCACCCTGAAGACAGAGAGCATCACATTCTCAGCAATTATGATAAGGGAAGATATGCAGGAATACATTTACGATCCAAAAATACACCTTGATGTCTTTGACACCTCCCCTGTGATGCTTAAACATCGTGAAGCCTTAATACCACAACTAAACATCAGCAGCAATATCCAAATACAACCTTTCCCATTATGGACAGGACAGGAGACGGATACCACATTTCTTGATTTAGAGCACGAATGGAATACTCTCAATCGAAATCAGATAGAGGCAAAGAAGCACTATACTCCAACTAATTCGGCCCTTGACAGCATTGGCTTTAAAGGAATATGTTTCCTAATATATGTTATGCGGCGTCCTCTGATCATTCTTGGGTACAGACTTTTCCAGTGTTGCAAAAAAAAAACTTAACCATTCTGTCAAGCAAGTTGAGCCAGCATTTCGATTTGAAGCCTCAAACCGAAATACAAGGAAGCCAAGGATTCAACGTCGAACTTCAGTTAACTACGACACACCAAGGAAGGAAGCCCGTAGTCTGAACTCCGTTATAACTTCAAAGCCTATGGAAACGGAGAAAATAAGGGAAACAGGTGAACCACCTTCCCCTCTTCGCAAAACAACACATGAATCTGCGGCCCACAGAGAACCCTTCCGACGCAACGTACCGCCTCAAAACATCAATGTAGCCTAATGGAATTGATGTGCAAACACCTGATTCCGTGAATTGAATCTCACGTGCTTGTAAATTTAAATAATTAAGTGTGTATTTTTATTCGTTCTATTAAACATATGAAAGTCTGCCTCTTTTTGAAGTGCCGTGTGTCTTCTTTCCAAAAATTTTCGAGTAGCAGATTTTTTTACGTCGATAGCAGTTAGTTAGCATCCAATCCATGTATGTCAAATGGATATAATGTCCACCTGCACGATCTTCAAGGCACGACGGTCACCAAAAAGGGGTAAAATTGTGACGTATCATAAAATAAAAATATAAGTATTGTTTTTTTTTATAGTAATTGCAAGCATGGTGTGTGCGTGTTTGTGTGAAGGGGATAATAACATTTCATGTAACCAATCAACTAATGTAATCAAACAGTTTTAACAGGGATAAATAAGGAAGGGAAGTTATAAGTCTTTAAAATCTCTGGATAATAAAAGTAGCAGATGAAAAAAATAAGAAAGTCAAGATAGAATAATTAAGCATGAAATCATAGCAAGATTAGAAACGGGGGAACTACATTTCGCAGGACAGCAGATTGCAGTCACATCCGCTGCCTGCGGAGTAAGACCATTAAGTCGCGACAATTGCAACTCAGCAGTTTTAGACCGATTAGCCGCTTGCAGGTGTGACAAGGGGCCTGAGAATAGTAGTTCCGCCCCACCTAACGCTTCGCGAGTGTGATAGAAACACCTCCAAAGGAAAAAGCCACCTAGCAGATTCTCTCCGACAGTAAGAGCTCATTAGGATTGATCATTCTGGCCCGTCACCTTCGATTTAGTTCGTTTGGTTCATTTTCCGTTTCTTTTTTTCGTGAGTGACGTACACTCCCACTAATAGAAACCCGGAAACTGTTTTTTATTAATATTAAACCTATTTTGTTTAGTAAATTACTTTTATTATCTGCTAAATTCAACCAGAGGCAACATCGGTAAAGTATCAAGAAATTTTCCATACACCTACACCTTGAATTACTGAATAAATTTACAGTTTTAATTGGATATCAGTGTTATACAAAATTATTTACGAGTGTCATCCTAACACCTGAACTCAACATCACGGGCTGACGTGATAGTGGCGAAATCCGTCCCACAACCCGTGAATCAAACACGTAAAAATAATCTTGTGCTTGTGGTTAACCATTTTAACCGTACGTAACACCTTAACGTTTTTGTAGTTTTGGAAAAATTTTAATAAAATTTTTGTTCCAAAAAATTGATTTCCGATATTTTTGCCGTAATAGAGTAGCAGTTTTTATTTAAGCCCATAAAGTTGTTGTGCTTTTGGAAAAATTTTCATAAATTTTTCTTTCAAAAATTTATTTTTGATATTTTTTTCGTAATAGATTAGCAGTTTTTATGGAATCCTATAACGTTTTTGTGGTTTGGAAAAATTTTCACATAACTTTCTTTTCCACAAATTCATTTCCGATATTTTTGCCGCAATAGAGTAGCAGTTTTTATTGAAACCCATAAAGTTTTTGTGTTTTTGGAAAAATTTGCATCGAAAATTTTATTCCAAAAATTTTTTCCGATATTTTTCCCGTAATGGAGTAGCAGTTTTTATTAAAGACCATCAAGTTTTTGTGGTTTTGGAAAAATTTTACAAAATTTTTTTTTTCAATTTATATCCGATATTTTTGCCGTAATAGAGTCGTAGCTTTTATGGAACCCCATATCGTTTTTGTGATTTTGAAAAATTTTCATACAATTTTTGTTTTCAAACATTTTTTGCCGATATTTTTGCCGTAATAAAGTAGAAGTTTTTATGAAAGCCCATAACTTTTTTGTGGTTCTAAAAAAAAAATTTGTTCCAGAATTCATTTCCGATATTTTTTCCGTGATAGAGTAGCAGTTTTTATGGAATCCCATAACGTTTTTGTGGTTTTAGAAAAAATTTCGTAATTTTTTTTGTAAATCTATTTCCGGTGTTTTTGACGTAATACAGTAGCAATTTTTATGGAATCCAATACGTTTTTGTGGTTTTGGAAAAATTTTCATTCATAAATTTGTTTCAAAAATTAATTTCCGATATTTTTGCCGTAATAGAGTAGCAGTTTTGATTGAAGCCCATAACGTTTTTGTGGTTTTGGAGAAATTTTCATCAACATTTTTTGTTCGAAAATTCATTTCCGATATTTCCGCCGTAACAGAGTAGCAGTTTTAATTGAAGCCCATAAAGTTTTTGTGGTTTTGGAAAAATTTTCATGATAAATATGTTTTTTGAAAATTCATTACCGATATTTTTTCCGTACTAGATTAGCAGTTTTTATGGAATCCCATAACGTTTTCGTGGTTTTGAAAAATTTTCATACAATTTTTGTTTCCAACCATTTTTTTCCGATATTTTTTTCGTTATAGAGTAGCAGTTTTTATTGAAGCCCATAACTTTATTGTGGTTTTGGAAAAATTTTCATCAACATTTTTTTCAATAATTCCTTTCCGATATTTTTTCCTTGATAGAGTAGCAGTTTTTATTGAAGCTCATAACAATTTTGTGGTTTTTCGAAAATTTTCATAATTTTTTTTTTCTTTAATTTATTTCCGATATTTTTTGCCGTAATAGAATAGCAGTTCTTATGAAAGCCCATAACTTTTTTGTGGTTTTGAAAAAAAAATTTCCAGAATTCATTTCCGATATTTTTGCTTTTATTGAAGCCCATAACGTTTTTATGGTTTTGGAAAAGTTTTATTGTTTTTAAGTTTATTTCCGATATTTTTTTCGTAATAGATTAGCAGTTTTTATGGAATCCCATAACGGTTTTGTGGTTTTGAAAAACTTTCATACAATTTTTGTTTCCAAAAATTTATTTCCGATAATTTTGCCGTAATAGAGTAGCAGTTTTTATGAAAGCCCATAACTTTTTTGTGGGTTTGAAAAAATCATTGTTTTGAGAATTTATTTCCGATATTTTTGCCGTGATGGAGTAGCAATTTTTATTCAATCCCATAACGTTTTTGTGCTTTTGGAAAAATTTTCTTCAAAAATTAATTTCCGATAGCGTAGCAGTTTTTATGGAATCATATAACGTTTTTGTGGTTTTAGAAAAAATTTCATAATTTTTTTTGTAAATCTATTTCCGGTGTTTTTCACGTAATACAGTAGCAGTTTTTATGGAATCCAATACGTTTTTGTGGTTTTGGAAAAATTTTCATTAATAAATTTGTTTTAAAAATTAATTTCCGATATTTTGGCCGTAATAGAGTAGCAGTTTTTATTGACGCCCATAACGTTTTTGTGGTTTTGCAGAAATTTTCATCAACATTGTTTGTTCGAAAATTCATTTCCGATATTTTCGCCGGAACAGAGTAGCAGTTTTAATTGAAGCCCATAAAGTTTTTGTGGTTTTGGAAAAATTTTCATAAAAATATGTTTTTTCAAAATTCATTACCGATATTTTTTCCGTAGTAGATGAGCAGTTTTTATGGAATCCCATAAAGTTTTTATCGTTTTGAAAAAATTTTGTGGTTTTGGAAAAATTTTATTGTTTTCAAAGGACCCCGCAGCAAATGTACACGAAATGGCTTTCGGTCGATTTTGATTAAACTTCGTAAAATTGTATTTCTCAATGTTTCCATCAAAAGTGTTATTAGACAAAATGTCCGAAAATGGACAGTTTTCGAGATAAAGAGGGTTAGACGAGCAACAATTGTAACAAACATTAGCAAATATCTTGAAAACTGAAGTTCTGAGAAAAAATTTTTCTCAATGAAAGTTACTCAGCTCTGACGAGGAAATGCAAAGGAAGTAATGGCCTTAACGCAATATTCATTTTTCAAGGTCATTCAATGTAAAATTGATATTTATTGTTAATATTAAGAAATAACTGCTCCAATTATTTTGTTGTGTGGTTCTCAGGCTATATATTGTCATCACAACACCCCCTGAAACACACCCACGCAGTACCAATCATTTCTATAAAGCTTGAAAGACTTTGTGAATATTTTCGTATCTTATCCTTTAGGAAAATGATCATTTTTCGAAAATATTGAAGTCACTGCTCCAATGATTTTTTTATGTGGTCCTCAGGCTATATGTTATCATCACGACACCCCTTTAAAGACACCCACACATTACCAATAATTTCTGCAGAGCTGTAAAGAATCTGTAAACATTTTCGTGTCTTATCTTTTAGGAAAATGATCCTTTTTCGAATATATTGAAAATATATTCCAATGAGTTTTTTATGTGTTTCTCAGTCTATTGATTATCATCACAACACGGGGTCACGTGGGTGTAAAAAGATCACGTGATGTGTGTCACGTGGGGCTGTTTGCTACACGTGATTTTGTTATTCTTTTGTTTCTTCTCTTTTAACCATGTTACTACATGGATGAGTAAACGTTAGACGCGCTCAATTTAATAGTCAGTCTAATCTTTTTTGTATAGTGAGATTTTGTCGAAATTATAAACTGCACACGTTCGAAAGAACTTAGTTTATTATTTGGTGTAATACAAGAAGCGCCGAAGCTTGCGTGTGTCAAGCTATTCCAAGTCTCCGCCTTGCGGCGACTTGAGCGCGTAAATCAGATACATCTCATATAGTTTGTTAATTGTGTGTACTAAAGGAATTCCTAAGTAAGTACTTGCAATATATAATTATAAAGCTTTATTTAATCTCAATGGCATTTAGAAATCTCCTTCGTTGTTACGTTTGTGATTTACGATTTGCTCCTCGTCACATGACTAGAATCGACGGAGATGAGAATGCTGGCAAAAGCGAAATCGCTATTCATAGACGAGCTGGATTACGAAGACCGCCATTAGAAGTTACACATCTGACAAATATATGCATTAATTGCAATCGATGGTTTTGTAACGAAATCGATGCTATGGAAGAGAATCCCACATGCTTAAGGCCATGTAACGAGTATAACAGCTGATCAAGTCAGTCCTCAGATCAATATTTTTTCACCCATATTTAAAAATAAAAGTTAAAATAACGCGGAAATATTTTCGGAAAATATTAATAAATATTAAAGGACCGTTTGTGGCAAGGCACAGAGTTGGCGGAAGAAAAAAGTTTATTCATGAAAATCATAAATATCGACCCATGCAATCTGTTTTACCCACAGAACAGTGGAAGTTGTCTGCTTGCTGCGATAGTGCTGCTCTGAGAGAGCGAATACGTACGCCAGGCTAACTAAACATATAAATTTGTTTATTTGCATTTCAAGTGCAAACATTAGTTTTTGCACTATTTGTGTACAAGGTTTGTGACCAGTTTTTATGTTTTGGTCCAGTTTTATCAATATGAACCATATAACTAGCCCATTGGCAAAATTTAAAATTTCTTGCGTATTCTGCAGCCCGGTCGGTATGTTTTTCAATTAATAATTGAAAAAAAAATTTTTTCACAATTATAAATATTTTGGACCCAAGCCGCATTCCTTCGAGCCTTGTAATTAGCGTGCTAAAATTTCAAAACGATATCTCATTGCGTGTGGACGTAAGTTTACAATGGAAAGTATCGACAAAAATTTTTTTTTTTTTAAATTTCCACCTAAAAAGAGTAGAGCCGTGAACTTTAGCGTCTTCTCTTTCATTTCTCAAACTTTGAGCGCGATATCATATTTATTTTGGACGTAAGTTTACAATGAAAAATTCAGGACTAGCTTGGTCACGTGACCCACTCGTTACATGGCCTTAAGACTGAATGTCTTAACGCAGACTACAAGTAACACTTGCCTTATTTGCAATTCCTTATTTTGCCGAATCCAAGGTAAATGTTTTTATTTTATGCAATGTTTACATCCCTGATAACGTAAGATCATGTCCTCATCATTTAAATGATACAGGTTTAATTCTGCAGCCACTTTTACAGGGCTTACGTTTCATTAATAGGCCATACGTAATTAGAGGCCCACTGCTGCAAACACTCTTACAAGGGCTTCGTAATGTTGCTTAAATCAGAATATACTTGCTGATGTAGATAACCTATCTGACACTGAATTTGAATTTCTTTGTCCTGTAACCAAGGAACAATTCCAAGAATTATTCACTTTTTGCGATAGAGTGCCCCGTGAAGGTGGTTACAATTATTTGGAAAACAGAGATTTGCTTATGTTTTTATGTAAACTTCGTCAAGGTCTATCGGATTCTTTTCTCAAGGTGATTTTCCAATATCCAAGTAGACAGACAGTTAGTGGAGTCTTCGCCACGGTCAGACAATCCTTAATGCAACGTTTCGTGCCTAACAACATCGGATTTGACGAAATTGCGAGGGAAGATTATATTGCTAGGCATGTTACTGGTTTTGCCAATCAACTATATAATCCAGAACCACAAAATCCTCGAGTCATCGCGTTTATTGACGGCTCATACTTTTACACTCATAAGAGCAGTAACTTCAAGGCTCTGCGACAGTCATATTCTATTCACAAAGGAAGACACATAGTTAAACCTGTATTTATAGTAGTTGCAGCTGATGGTTATATTCTCGAAATTCAAGGGCCTTACTTTTCTGACAGCCGCAATAATGATGCTGCTATATTGCAACATGAATTCGCAATAGACGCCGATAGAATGAGGAGCTGGTTCCAAGAAGACGATATTGTCATTGTTGATAGGGGATACCGGGATGCCACTACTCTTCTGGCTCGTTTGGGTATTCCGTGGAAAATGCCAGCTCTTCTTCCACCACATCAGCATCAGCTGACAACCGAAGATGCTAATGAATCGCGCCTTGTGACAAAGTCTAGGTGGATCGTCGAAGCTAGGAAC
>CAKNWT010205668.1:640-13058 GCA_932066315.1 Andricus coriarius | reverse complement strand
GCCCTTTTCTAAATACTTTGGTACTCCTTCCTTTTTTATCATCTTATACCATTTATTACATTTTAATTCCTTAATCATTCCCCATCTTTCTATTAATTGTCTTTCCCTGTCTCTTCTCTCCAATTCCTCATAGCTTACTCCATTCCCCTCTCCTACATCTCTAGCACTAAAAACTCCTTCCTTTCTTCTTCCCGTCTTGTTAGTTCGACCGCCCTCCTTCTCCTTTCTTCTACCTCCTTCAAACACTTTTTCGCTAACTCTCCTCCCTTCCCCTCCCTTAACATCGTCTGAAATTGCCATGCTCTCTTACCCGCTCTAGTACTTAATTTATCCCTCTGTGCTTCTTCTCTCACCATATATCCAGGCGTCATTTAGTCTACTCCTAGCGTCCAACTTATATGTATACCTTTCTTGTAAATTCTCAATCTCTTTCCTTTCCTTCCACCCCCATATCTCCGCTCCATAACCTAATACCGGCCATACCAACGTATCAAATAACCACATTCTCCTTCTCCAATCTTTCTTGAACCTTCTTTTTCCTATTCCCCATATTTGTTTCATTATCCCTGCCGCTTTTTTATACTTTCCCTTATAAGAGCTCTATGCTCTCCATTCATTTGCAAGGTGTATCCCAAATATTCAAACTCCTTTACTTCTTCTAACTTTACTCCCTTCTATCTCCCAGTCCATTCTTTCTGTCTTCCCCCTCCTTTTCTAAACCTCATTACCTTTGTCTTTTCTAATTTAAATTCAACTTTTTCCCATCTTAATATTTCTCCAATCCTGTAATTAAGCCCGTCGTCCCTTCTTCATCCTCTGCCATCAATTATTATTATTGCATAATTTAGTACTTTAATTTTTCTCGCATCTCAGAAACCAAAACTGAAATCTATTTGCAAATCGCCCGTATATTTTAAAGATTTCAAGGATTACAAGAGATTGCAAAGATTTCAAAATATTTCAGAACATTTAAAAGATCTCGCAAAGAATTTAAAGATTTTAAATATTTCAGAAAGAACAGTTTTCAACAAATTTTACAATGGTTTCAAGATATTTCAGAAACATATTTTAAAATTTCTAAAAATTTTATAAAGATTCAAAAGATTTTTAGATTTCAAAATATTTGGCAAAGATTTCACAAAAAATGTTACGAAGATTTCACGTATATTTCATGGATTAAAAATTCTTCACAAAGATTTTTAAGATTTCAAAATATTTCACAAAGATTTAAGATGTTCAAAAATATTTCAAATAGTTTCGAAGATTTCACAAAGATTTCACGAAGAGTTCAATATGTTTCACAGAGGTTTCAAATATTTCAAAAGATGTCAAAAGGATTTTATAAAGATTCTGAGGATTTAAAAATATATTTCAATAGCTTTCACAAAGGTTTAACATATTTTAGAAATACTTTATAAAGATTCTAAAGATTATATCACGATTTCAAAATATTTGACAAAGATTTCTAAGACTTCATAGATTTTAGAAAAAAGCTTTTAAATTTATCATATATTTCACAAAGAAAAGATTTTATGATTTTAAGATTAACAATTATTTTACAAAGATTCCATATGTTGAAAAAGATTGAAAAATATTTCAGAATATTTAAAAGATTCCGCTCAGATTTGGAATATTTCCATGGATTTCACGAAGATTTCAAATATTTGCAAAAATTTCAAAAAGAATTGATAAAGACTCTAAGTATTTTATAATGATTTGAAAATATTTAATGATTTTACAAAAAATTTCAAATATTTCACAAAGGCTTGTATACCAGATTTCAAGACTGATTACCCCCTTGATCATATTATTATTAATAGTAAAAAAGCAATCGTATACATTCTTAAACTAAAAATTCGCCTTAAAGTACTAAACTAACCATTCCATCAATTTTTCAGGTCTTACAGGTCTTATAGCAACCCTGATTTTGAAAATTGTCCCGAAATTAAAAAACCATTTTTTTTATCAATTTTCATGTTTTCCAAGAAAAGTGTACGCCGTTTCTAACATTTTCAACTGAGGAGTGGCTACCATGGAGGGGAAACGAAAAAATAGAAATTCCAAAAAAAAAAGATAAGTAAGCCGCATACATTTTTTTTAAACTTTTATTATTGATATTTATTGATCATAAAGTAAATGAATATTGCTTCAAATGGCACATTATTCCTTTCTTTAGGAAAGGATGATAATTGTTAAGCAATTTTTGTTATCGTACTAATTAGTGCTTCAGCATTATTAATTAGAAAGTTGTATTTCCCTACACCAGAATTTGATATAGTTCAATTATAATAAGTTCCCGAGGTTGTTTCTAAGTAAAGGTTCAACTTTGGCGCTCATCTTAATGAAGAAGGTTGAAAAAGCGTAAAGTTTTTAAATAATTAAATAGAGAAAGAGCGGCAGTTTATAAAAATACTGCGACAAAAAAACAAAAAAAAAAAAAGAAATTGAAATTACTGTTGCACTGCTTTTTGAAATTTCCATGTCCTAACTCAAAATTGTAATTCTTTTAAAAAATTATCTGTCCCAAGACAGAAGTTCTGAATGTCTAAATGAACGAAATATTCTTTCCCAATTCTATTTTATCTACAATGACCTAATTGCAATTAAAAATAATGATTTATAATTTTTTTTGTAATATATAGTTTTTGATAATAAATAAATTAATATTTTACTACTTTTTCTAGTTTACAAAGCTACGAGAAAAAATTGCGTCCATTTGAACTTTCAGAACTTCAATCACATAACGAAAATTGCCTCTTTTAAGTTAGAATTATAATTCTTTTGGGAAATTTCTTGTTCCAGATCTGAATTAGAATTATTTTGTCAAAAATTCTTTGATACAATTCCGAATAACATACAATTTGTATCGAACATTTTTTGGTTCCAACTCAAAATTATAATTTTTTTTCTCCTCAAAAATTCACTGTTCCAAGTCAGAATTATGCTTCATTATAGTTCTTCTTTACATTTAGGTATACTCAGAATTATAATTCTTCCGTCAAATTCCCTGAAATAGCTCAAAATTATCATTCTTTTCGAAAATTCCCCGTTCTAAATCAGTACTATAATGATCCTTTTAGAAAATTCCCTTTTCTTCTCGGTTTTAACGTGCATCCATAAATTAATAACAAAATAAATAGGTAAAACTTAATAAACATCTAAACACTTTTTAATATTTCTCTTGTTATATATAATTTTACGATACTTTAAAATTGTAGATATAGTAAGCACGTATAAAATTATCTTCTGATTTCATATTTAAACAAGAAATTGTAAATTTATATCATTAGAACATGAAAAATGAGTGAAATATGCTTTTCCTGACACAGCAAAGCCTAGAGATATTTTTTATCTAATGCTAAATAAAAATGTTGCAAATAATTGACAACTACATATAGAGTTGTAAACATGATTGTGAATCCGCCTCCCGATAAAAATGATCCGATGTCACATAAATGTAGTTGTCAACTGCATGGAACGTTTTAATCAAAAAATATCTCCGGGGTTTATTGTGGAATCATACGTGAATAAATGCATTTTTATTTTTCTGTTAAATTCAAAACAGTATTAAATTAAAAAGTTTTTATTCTATTTCATTTATTTAACAGCCTGATGATTTTAATGGGCCATTTCAAAGGAGGAGGGTCAATAAGGCCGGTTTCGGGCCATTTACTGATTGGTCTCAAAAGCGTTTTATTTTATTCAGCTAACTAGGTTTGATTGCCCCTTAAAAGGATTTTCCCTGAAAGTTATTTGATTTCAAGAAATAGGCATTTTTAATTTCGTATTTTATATGGGTTTTCTCACTTTCGTTCGAATCATGCTGGATTTCACATTGTTACTATTGCTCGCGCAAGATCTTACTTTGCCAAAAACTGCGCACATATATGCGTTACAACATATCTTAAAATCATCATTTTTCTCGAGGTACTTAGCCTTTAAAATAAGGCTTTTTTTATACTCTACTAGGTCTGTAACCATGAAAAGACTACAAGTGTTCTGCTTTATCAGATTTATTAGCAATAATTTCTATAAAATAATCTAAACAAACTTGGAGAGACGTGTTTCTAAGAAAATGTACATTAGATTAGGATCAATCAGAACTTATGGTAAATTAGAGGCTACGTACTCTACAAGAGTTTTATTCGTCATAATCGGTTTGTTCATCTGAAGATGATGTTCATTCTCCTTAATCTTCCGACCAACACGATGCATCATTGAATTGACTTTCGAATTAACGTGAAGGTCTGCGAGTGTTATGTGGATTTCTAGAGTAACCAAGATACCATAGAACACTGTCAATGTGAGCGCAACATGCCACCACTCTTGCACCACTTTTGCACTGGCAGTAACAACCACTTATCGGATTGGGTCCAGCATTAGTTTCTATCCATAAGTTATACACTTTGAAAGGTGTATGACGAGACTGGATTTGTATTCTTAGAATGCCTTCCTCCTGTTTGTGGACAAAAAGGAAGTACATTCCATCATACGCTAAATTTTCATCGGTATACGATTGAGCTTACTTCAGCTGATACACTCCGAGTGTGATGTATCGCAACTCATCAAGAGTTAACCTAGGAAAATCAGATAGTGTCTCTTGCGTTATAGGAAGCCACGATGTCCTTCTTTTTGCCCACTTTTCTTTTTCTGCTCGTTTTTGTGGGCGATTAGGCTGCGAAGCCAATAGCAACATTCTTTGAGCGATGAGATGATCATCGGAACTGCGATGTTGCTGCAAATTCTTAAAACCAAAGAGTTATCTATTAGTAATTCAGGATAAACGGGCATTAGATGTTCTCGAAACTGCTTTTAATAGAACTTTAACCCTTCAGTCAGAGGTTTGCGATAGTTGTCGAACACTTTTCGATGAAAAACCGTCGGATAACAGATGCAAAAGAGACGAGTTCTTCTGAAAATGATTGATCAAATATTTTAGAATCAGATAAGGTTCAGATTTCTAAAAATCCAGAATCTTCCAGTGAAGATGGAACTTCAGATTCTGACTGTAGGAAAATCAAGCTTCCAATAAGAAGATGTATGATTTCCCAATCCAGATGCATTGTCTGTCATCATAAGAATAATCGTATCAGAATCAAACCTTATTCTGCATTGAGGGTTTACGCCGATACTGGTATTCTGATTCCTGCAAAAGCGAGTTGCTGTGCTTCTCATTTGGATGATGATGGTTTTCTTAAGAAAGAGACTCTTGCGTCAATTCAAGCCACCTCTGATTTTACTTACATGAACGCAGAATCGATTTCTGAGCTTCTGAATGATTTGCGTGAGGAGGCAAGAAAAAAAGGGATGAATTTCGATGATCCCTCTGCGCTTGAGGATGAAGATTATTATTATAGACTCACCGGATTGAAAAAAAATGTATTTAGTGATGTTGCACAGTATTTGCCAATTAAAGTGCGTTCGACAAAAGGTCGTTCTGTGCGTATGTGCTTAGCATTATTGTTGATCAAGTTGCGCACGGGTCTTTCCAATGCGATTTTATCAACTCTTTTTGGCATGGAAAAACGAAGAGTTGGCAGAGGAATTAAAAACAGCAAGGACAGTTCTGATGTCCTCCTTTGTTCCTCATCATCTTGGTATAGATCACATATCTCCCGAGTGAGTCATTAAGGACCATACTACATCAACGACAAAAACGCTATTCGCAAATGGACAAGATATATGTATCCTTGTGGCTGATGGTACATACATGTTTATCCAAAAGAGTAGCAATTACTCGTTTCAAAGTCGGACTTATTCTGATCATAAAGGAAGGAATCTGGTCAAGCCCATGATGTTAGTAA
Organism: Andricus coriarius; assembly: GCA_932066315.1. Lineage (NCBI taxonomy): Eukaryota > Metazoa > Arthropoda > Insecta > Hymenoptera > Cynipidae > Andricus > Andricus coriarius. Next base: position 7,254 of record CAKNWT010205668.1, on the reverse strand, counting down.
CGACGACAGGATATATAGTGGATGTTTCCGGTCCGTATTTTGCTGATGGCAAGAACAAAGACGCTAGTAGCTTTGAGAGTCTTTTGAAACAGGACTCAATGAAACTACGTAAATAGATGCCCTCAAACTATGTTATCGTTGTCAATCGCGGTTTTTGATAACTGTCTTAAGTTCTTAAAAGATCTTGGATTCGTTTCCAAAATGCCTCATTTTCTCCAAAAAGGATCGCAGCACTCTACGTCTAAAGCAAATGAATCAAGGCTCGTTACTAAAGTCCGATGGGTGGTTGAAGCAATCAATGGGTTGATAAAAGCGTGGAGAGCTTTGAGTGATCTTTTTCCAAATAGTCAAATACCGTACATCGGGGATTACGTCAGAATAGTCTGTGCCCTTGGTAATGCTTTCCGACCTCCCGAATTCATGACAATTCCGATGATCATCTGATCGCTGAAAGAATATTGCTATTGGCTTCGCAGCCTATTCGCCTTCAAGAACAAGCAGAAAAAGAAAAGTGGGCAAAAAGAAGGACATCGTTGCTTCCTATAACGCAAGAGACACTACCTGATTTTCCTAGGTTAACTCTTGATGAGTTGCAGACCTAATAGAGTATAAAAATAAGCCTTATTTTAAAGGCTAAGTACATCGAGAAAAACGATGGCTTTAACGTACATATGTTGTAACGCATATATGCGCGCAGTTTTGGTCAAAGTACGAGATCATGCGTGAGCAATACTATCAATGTGAAATCCAGCATGATTTGAACGAAAGTGCGAAAACCCATGTAAAATACGAACTTAAAGAAACCTACTTCTTGAAATTAAATCACTTTTAGGAAAAATCCTTTTAAGGGGTTATGAGATCTAGTTAGATGAATAAAATATTGACCCTCCTCCTTTCATTTTTATCAATGGATTTCTGGCTACAACATGTCCTGAAATTTGGAGAAATGAACTCCAGTTGATTTATCACATTTTGTTTACTTATTCCTTAACCCTAATTAGTCACACTTCAGAAGAATCACATTATAGTCATACCTGGTCCTAATGAGTCCTAAAAATCTAAAAAAAAATTCTAGGTATTAATTAAGGATTGCAAAAGATGATCTTTTAGTTTTTTTTTTAACCAAAATTTATTATTTAAATATTAAAAAAAAATTGGTGAAGTTAAGGTAACGAGCTCCTCCACGAGGAACACGAAACTTTTTTGGGGTGAATTTTATGACGTGTGACTAATTAGGGTTAAATCATATGAAATTATAGAGGAAACTAAGACGGATACACAGACCTATATTTGAAATCACGGGTATATATATATATATATATATATAGTCCCGTTTTTTCTGTGAATTAATTATTGTTTGATTGAAGAAAATATAAAAATATTTATTTCACATCATGTCCTTAGCGATGTGTTCAATTTTTTCATTTTCCTGCTATATGAAATGATAAACCGTCCTAACTCCCTAGAAAGGTCCGTTTAACTATGAAATGCGTACAAAGCGCAATTGTTTTTTGACATAGTGGCCCCTTCACCGACCCTCCAAAATACTAAAAAAAAAATTATCCTATTCTGTTGCAAATTATTACCCTGAACAGGATTTGTCTCAATAGAGTTAGGCATTTTAACTTTCCGTAGCTCAATATTGTAAACCTTCAAAGTTTAAACTAGTGATGCATTCGTGACGATTTCGATGAAATTCGAGATTTTGTTGAAACATATTCAGATCAACTCAAAACTTCATGGAGATCGAGAATCTGAATTAAGAAGTTTCTAGATTCTCAACTCGAGATCCCTAATTTTTTTAAAGATTTTCGATCGCCATGAAGTTTTAAGTTCACCTGAACGTGTTTCAAGAAAATCTCGAATATTCTCGAAATCTTCTCGAATGCATCACTGGCTGAAGCATTCTAAATACTTTGAAAATTATATGATTTCCAATAAATAATTTAAAATTAATTAAGTCAATCTGAAAGCATTAAAATGAAACAATTCCAGACTTCGTTTGAAGTCGAACTATTTTTAAATTAGGACTTTAACAATAAGTCATTGAAAATTAATCAGTTGAATCAATGAATAAATTATTTATGTCGTAGATTATTATGGTTAATTAATAAGGAATTTACAGTGTTTTATTCAGCAGCATTTACATTGGAAAATATTTCAGATAGGAAGGAGATTTATTTACGAATTAATGTACAAGTAGATGGTACTTTAAGAATTCTAGCACCGTTTTTCGCACCAAAATGCCTCATTCCTAGTCTGCCGTTACGTGCATGGGAGCCATGAACTTCTTCGGTCGCGTTACGGCGAATGTTATGGCGTCCTTTTAGTTTTACGAGTATTGGCTTTATCCAATTGGCTATAACTCCCAAAAGCTGTATCAATGTACCAGCTGCTCTTTATCGAACCGTGAGCCGCACCAGGAATGCCAAAATCCAGACCCTTTGGCTTCAATGAGTCTCCTCTTTTATTTTTTTTATTTTTCGGCTGACATGACTAGGCAGTAAACAATTTTTATCCGCTAATTTTTGTGGATAAGCTGTAATTTCACCTTAAAATTCTATCACGATAAGATATCCATGATCAAATTTACTAGTTCTAGTATTTCTTTCTGGAAAAATATGCCGGGTTTTAATTATATTGTTAAAAAATGGTTTTGACTTTAAAGTTTATTTTGATTTTCAAAGAATATTTGAAAACCAAATGAGAATTATGTACTCTATATTCCTAAACAAATAAAGTTATTATTTCAGTCGTTCAGTGTCTGATACGGATTTTGTTTCATTATTTTTTTTAATTTGATGCGACTTTTGGTGGACTTTTTTCGAAATTTCAAGCGACTTCCTTTGTAATTTTATGCATAAGAATCACTGTTGTTTGCATTTCACTAATTTTAAGAGGCTTCATTTCTGTATTTCCCTTTGCTTCATGCCACTAGAATGTAAATATGACTTGAAGCATGAGAGAAAATGAAAATAATAGCCAATGCATTGCTGCAATAAAGTCTAAATAACTTTTCATTTTCCTCAGAATATCTCTTAATTTCCTTTCGCTCGTATTTTGTTGAAAACTCATGTTTTTTCGTAGAATATTAATTTTCTACTGGAAAATTAATCTTTTTAGTTGAAAATTTAACTATTTGGTTCAAAATTCATCTTTTTTGATTGAAAATACAACTAATTGTTTAAAAGTTGAACTAGTTTGTTAAAAATGCATATTTTTTAAAGATTCCTCTCCTTGGTTGAAAATTAAACTATTTCGTTTTAAAAAAATTAATCTGCCGGGTTAAAAAAATCAGATTCTGGTTTGAACTCTTTTATTGGAAGTTCATCTCTTTATATTGAAAATTGATCTTCTTCAGTCGAAAATTAATGTATTTTGTTGATATTCGTCTTTTTTGGACGAAAATTAAACTATTCGGTTGAAAATAAACTTTTCTGTTCAAAATTCAATTTTTGGTTTAAATCTAACTATTTGGTTAAAAATTAAACTTTTTAAATGAAAATTGAACTACTTGGTTGAAAGTTGAACTAGTTAAAAATTCATTCGTTTGGCGAAAATTCGTCCTTTTTCATTGAAAATTCAAGTTTTATGGTAGAAAAGTCATCTTTTTTTGGTTGAAGTAAATATTTCAGCTTAACATTTTTTACTTTAAAATAAATTGCTCCATTTCGTTCATGAAAGATTCTATTTACCAAAATTTACAATATTAAAATGGTGGTCTTTGAATATTAATGTTAAGGGAAAATAAAAAAACGGGTCAAAGAAAAATCGGGGAAGAGTCGGAGAATTTTAAAAATGAGGTTTTTCGGCCACCCTGATTACAGAAAGCCCCAGAGAATTTTTCATTAAATTTGAAAGTGGATAATAGCACTGTGAACAGTTAATAACTATATTGCGATCACTTTCGCGAAGTTTAATTTTGTTTGAAACTGTCTGCAAGATTGAGAGGTTACAAGAAAGATATTGTATAATAAAGTAGACGGTAAGATTAGATTGGAGGATGCCTGGATTATTGTAAGAGAAGAAGCACAAAGGGATAAATTAAGTGTTAGAGGAGGAAAGAGAGCTCCGAAGTTTGATGAGTGCTACCGCCCGCGGGGGGGGGGGGCGCGGGGGCCGAGCGTAAAACTGTTTGAAGGAGGTAGAAGAGGAAAGAGAAAAATAATAGACAGTGAAGAATCTGTGAATGGGAAGACGAAACATGGGATCATTTATGGGGATGATGTAGGAGAGGAAAAGATAAAGGGAAGCTGGAAAGAGAATGTGGTGAAGATTTTAAGCTAGAATGGATAAGACGAGCAGTGAATGAAAGAATTAGAGAAGGCTAGATGAACGAGTGAGAAAGAATAAAAGAGTAAATTTGAAAAAATGGCATGGTGAGGTAGAAGATAAGTGAAAGAAAACGGAAGGTGCTTAGAAGCATACAGATTGGTAAGTAATGGTTATTTATTAGTATAAATATATTAAGAAGCAGATGCGCTCTCGCTTGCGCGGTCACCACTACGTCGAAAATTGCGCTATCTTTAAAATAAAAGTAAGGATCTAGATATAAGAATCTATGCAAATAGTTGTAAATTGGATTGAGCACTAATTTACTTCTACTGAGCGTTATACAATTAGATTCTTAAGTCTAGTCGATAGGATCGAGGTAAGAGGAGTTACGAAGTCTAATGTCGGTGATCTTTAATTAGTAGGTATAGCTGGGACGCTGATGGGGATGGTGACGGTGACGTCGTCATGACGGTGAAGGGTATGGTGTGGTGCGACGTTTACCGGAGGTGCTCACCGATCCGGAAGTCTATTGCCAAGGGATGCCAGGGATTCAAGGGCTGATGCCAGAAGATGGCGCGTGTAATTTTAAGGGCTGTATAATTCTGAAAAGCGCCAAGGCACTGATACGAATTGCTGTCTTCGAGAGTATCAATGGCAGGACCATTAGCATTGATGTCTGCTTTACTTGAGCGTTTCAGACCCACGCGTGTAGCTCTTCTTACGTGCTGTCACGCGCTGGTTACACCTACTCAAAGCTATACCCTCTAATCACTGTAAATGGACCTTGAAGCAATGAAGATGGCACTGGATATCTGCCAAGTACCCAACTACCCCGCACTCTGCTTTTCTGCGTATGATTAGATTTTTTCCGACTTAATCATTATCAATTAATCGATCTCTTGAAACCGTTTAAAGTTAATTCGATTTGCTTGTAATTCCTTTAACTTCTTTGAAATTATTAGTAACCCCGTGTGATCATTCGAAATCTGATGAAATCCGTTTCAACGTTTGACATTCCCTACAAATTCTGAAAATCCGTGAAAATCATCCAGAAAGGATCGAAATGTATTTAAATTCTTTGAAATCTGTTAGACTTCCTAGAAATTCCTTAAAATCTCTGGGAATCCCTTGAAATCTCCAAAAATTCGGAAGAACTTGTAAACTTAAAAAAACTGGTGAAATTGTTTTAAATCTTTGAAAATCCCGTTAAACCCTTCAAACATTTTTAAATCCCATTAATATCTCTTAGAAATATTTGATGATACTTGCAATCCTTAGAAATCCCTTGAAATACGACAAAATTCTTCTGAATCATTCAGCGTTCCTTAAAATCATGTGAACTTCTTTAAAACCTTCAGGAATCTCTTGAAATCCTTTTAAATCCAATGCAATTTTTTAAAATGTCTCGAAATCTAGAAAAATATTCTAAAGCTTTGAAAATTCCGTGAAATAATTTGAAATCCTTTAATATCCTTTGAAATCTTGAGATACTTTGTAAAAAATTTAAAAATTCTTTTAAACTCTTAACATTTCTCGAATCCCTTCAAATCATTTTGTATCCAATAAAATCTATTAACATCCAGTAGAACACTCTAAAATCTTTAAAAATCCCGGAAAATCTTCTGAAATTCTTGGGAATCTTTCCCAATCTCTTGAAATCCTTTCAAATCCTTTGAAATATTTGAAAATCCCTTGAAAACTATTGAAATATTTTAAAATTTACCGAAATCTCGTAAAACTCTTTCAAAAATTTCACAATCCTTGGAAATCCTTCGGATTCACTTGAACTCCATTAAAATCTCTCAAAAATCCTCGTAATCCCATAGAATCCTTTAAAATATTTCGAAATCTTTTGAAATCCTTTAGAATCCTTCACCATCTCTTGAAATCATTAAAAATCCTTTGAAATTGTTAGGAATTCACTGAAAATTATTGACATCCCTTAAAACCTCTCAAAATTCATTGAAATTTCGTAGAATTCTTGACAGTTCCATAAAACTTCTTGAAATAATTCTAAATCCTTTGAATTCATTCTAAAAAATTATAAATTCTTTGAAATCTCTTGAAATCAATTCTAACCCTACAAAATTTGGAAATCTTACTCTTACCTCTTAAGGTAATAATAAGTCATAAATTGTAAATTATAAAAAATTATAAGTTATAAATATAAAAAATTATATTTAAGATCATTAAAAATCGTTTTTAATCACTTGAATTCCTTTGAAATCTTTGGATATCCTTTAGAATCCTTAAGTATTTCTTGAAATCCTTGCATATTTATCAAATTTTCTTTAAATCCCATAAAATCCTTTGAAATACTTGAGAATCCTTTCAAATCC
>CAKNWT010205662.1:528-16767 GCA_932066315.1 Andricus coriarius | reverse complement strand
ATAAGCGTAGTATCCTCGACGGACAAAAGAAACAGGCGCAGTATCCTCGACGGACAAAAGAAGCAGGCGTTGTATCCAAAACGACAGGACCCCGAAACGAGTTCACCTACGAACATTGAGAGAGCAACTGACGGCACGAGCGGCGAGTCCCGCTCGGCTGTGGCCCTCGTCGCCCATACCACCAAGTAACCTCTGTAATCCCCTCTAATGGGGTTCGGTTTTAATTTCCGCATATTGGTTAAATGCCCCTTTTTCGTTTCCACTCATTTTCGTTCAAACCTATATAAATTAGTTTTTTCTGAAATATTTCAATTATAACTCGCTCAAGGCATGCGAGTTCTTACAATAATCTCTCGCTTAAGTAAATTCGATGAGGAAGATCCATACTGTTTCTGGTTCAAATTTGCGTACGAAGGCACGCAACGGATGCAAAAAGAATACTACTCATCAATAGTCTCGCGCGCCGAAAGATCGAGAAGGAAGTAAAAAGTGTCATGCAATAGACTTTAAAATTTGTCTAAACGAATGAAAAATAGTAACCGTATTCTTACGAAAAAGAAGATCAGCATCTGGCCTAATAGAATATAAACTTTATCTTTCTTTTATATAAACTCTATATTTCGCAAACCCTTTTCGCTCTAACGTGTGCGTGCGTGTGTGCGTTTGTGCATTAATATTAAGTAGTAATGCGCATCGTTGCTGGTACATAGCTAGGAGTCGAAAATATGCCGCGTGCTCAGGAAACGATTAGTAATGATAATATTATAATATAATAGTAATTGTAGTAAGAGGAATAAAAATAATAATAATTAGGATCGTAGATGCATGATCTAGATTTTCTTGGCTATAAGTAGCAGTATCGCCATCTGGGTCACCAGTTGACTCCACTGCTCCTTCCTCCTCAGGCCCCTGCTGAACTCCACCCACTCCCTCTGCCTCTCCTCCCACAGCTCCCTCCATTCCCTTTCCGCCTTAGTGGCTTCCTCCCTTTCTCTTCTCTCTCTTTCCTCCCTTCCCTGTTCCATTCTCCTCTCCCTAAACTCCCTCGCGCTCTTGGTTCTTTGCTCCTTCACCTTCTCCTTTCTTAGCCTGTCCTCCTCTGCTGCCATCCTCCTCAGTTCCTCCTTCTTCCTTTCAAATTCCTCTGCGAACTCGAGGGAGTGCTGACGCGACCTCTCTTCAAACTCCACGGAGAGTTTGAAGAGTTGTTCTTGGAGTGTGGCGCTCTCCTCGGAGGGTGGTGGTGTTGTGCTGGTTGGTTGCTGCGCGGTGGTTTCTGTTGTTTCTGTCGGCTCCCGGGCGGACATTTGCCTTACGTGACGGTGCGGATGATATGGGATGTCCGTCTCGGGAACCCCCGCTTTCCTTAACTGCAGCCACTTGAGGGCTTTGCAGCTATACGCGTGCTGCGCCAGTGAACGCCCCTCCACCTCTCTTTGGCAGTAGGTGCATTTCGGGCTCTCCATTATCTGAAACATAAATGAGTTCTGTCCCTAAATTGTCCGGAGTTGTCCTTTTGTCTTGGAGAATAGAGTTAGTCACCTTTACTTATATTAACTACTATATTTAGCCTTTCTGTGTCTTATTTTACTACCGATAGCATTATTGTTCGAAAACGAATAATTTATCTAGTTCCGTTATGGTTTCCTGATCTATGTTTATTTCTATTTCGTATTCGATCGTTTTTTTCTCTGTATGAACTTTTTTTGGTATTTCGATGTTCAATACTTCCTCGATTTCCCTATTTATAAGTTCCCAGTTCCCCTGTATATGCGTCTGTCTTTTGAGGTCTGGTGTTGTAAAGATGTTTTTTAGTCTATATGGTCTATTATTACAGAAGGAGTCATGGATAACGTAAATAATACTAGGTATTAATTTTTTACAGAATCGGCATTCGAGTCCGTCTTGGTTTCCCTGTATTTTGGTTTCCAACACTGAAATTGCCTCTTCCATTTTGGTTTCTCCGTTTTTCTCCATGTGTCCCTTATTCCTGTCACAGAGAAAGTTCTCTTTTCATTATTTAAGCCTTAGTATTACTATCTACATTTTCCAATTTTAAATCGTTAATATTGAATTCGCCTATGTTTTTTCCTTTTAGGTTTTTTAATTCGTAAATTGTAGGGGAGATTTTTCTCTTAATGATAAATGGGCCCTCCCAATTTTCAAAAAGTTTGCCTGTTTTTTTATTTACCTTATTTGATAATTTTGTTACCCCCTTTAGAACCCTGTCACCCTTTTCTATTGTATTTCTCTTCTCCTTAAATTGTACCTACTTGCTTGTTCAACGTTGGCTATGTCCAAATTTTTGTGTACTTCCTCCTTTATTATTTGTAGCCTTCTTAGCCTATCTGTCCATCTGTCTATACTTTCGAACTCTATTTCGCTATCTGTTTCTAGTTCTCTTTTTAGGGATTGGAGTGGTTCTAATTCGCGACCTAGGTTTAAAAATGCTGGGGTAAACCTTGTTGATGAGTTTTTACATGTGTTCATTGCGAACTGTAGGTCATCTATATTTTCATCCCAGGTGGAGTGGTCGTTGTCCAGGTACGCTTTGATGATCTGTTTGATCGTCCTATTATACCATTCTGTCGGGTTCGCTTGGGGGTAATATTTTGGTGTTCTGGAATGTCTAATGCCGAATTTGTCTGTCAAGGCTCTTATTGTTTTATTTACAAATTCCGTGCCATTATCGGTGTGGAGAATCCGCGGTGTTCCCTAACGCGAAATGACACGTTTATGAAATTCTGATTCTATCGTTGTTCCGTTAGCTTTTTTAATCGGTATTATTTCGACCCATTTTGTAAATAAGTCTACAAACACTAGAATATATTGATTTTTTCTCTTTTTTGAAATCGGCAATGGTCCCATGATATCAGCTGCTACCATGGTCCATGGTTCTTCGAGGATTCTCTCCCCATTAATCCTGCCTTACTTTGGTTACCCGTTCTTACTCTTTGACAAGTCTGGCAGTTTTTTATGTAATTGGTAAGTCCGAATATACCCCTGGCCAGAAGTAGTGTTCGGAAATCTTCGCGAAAGTTTTCTCTGAGCCTAAATGTCCTGCCTGGGTTTCGTCGTGGTTTTCCCGTAAAACTTGACGTCTAAGTTTTTGGGGTACGACTAATTTCCAAGGGTTCGAGTCTGGTAATAGAGTAGATTTGAGTGGGTCAGTTCTGTGAAAGTAGAGTCGCGAGTCTCTGTTTCGCCATTTTTCGTGTTCTTCCGGTCTTTTTGTCACTTGTCTGAGTTTAGTAGAGTACCAGTCATCTGTTTTGTCGTTAACGTCCGTTTTTGGTTTTTCTAATATAAAAGCTAACGCAAATGCTATATTTTTTGCTGGTACTCCTGATCTCGAGAGAGCATCAGGGACGAAATTTGAACTACCTTTACGATATATGACCTCATAGTCATATTCTAATAATTCCAATTCCCACCTGGCAAATCGACCAGTGGGGTTTTTCAGGTTATGGAGCCACTTTAACGCTAAGTGGTCCGTGATTACTTTAAAGCTGTAACCTTTTAAATATGGCCTAAATTTTCGTATGGCCCAAACTACCGCTAGGCATTCTTTTTCGGATGCCGAATACCTAGATTCTGCGCCATTTAGACTTCTGCTAGCGTATGCGATTACGTAATTTACACCGTCAATTGTCTGTGTAAGTACGGCTCCTAATCCCGTATTACTCGCGTCTGTTTCGAGTCGGAAGGGTTGAGTAAAATCTGGGCACGTTAATATAGGTACTAACGTTAAAAGATCTTTAATTTTTTGAAAGGCCTTATCTTGTTCTAATCCCCAATCCCATTTTTTATCTTTTTTCAATAACCTGTTGATTGGTTCTATTGTTTCGGCAAAGTGTGGGATGAATTTTCTATACCAACTTGCCATCCCTATTATGCGCTGTAATTGTTTAATATTTTTAGGTTTAGGGAATTCTATGATTGGTTGAATTTTTTCGTCGTCTGTTTGTAGTTCTTTGTCGTTAACTTTAAAACCTAAGTATTTAATTTCCGAGCAGCCGAACTCGCATTTGTCCGGGCTGATCGTTAAATTTGCATCGTTGATTTTATCTAGTACAATATTCAAATATTTTAAATGGTCTTCAAAATTTTGAGTCACAATTACTATGTTGTCTAAATAACAAAAAAGGTTTGGCTTTAAGTCTGGAGTGATTATTTTATCCATCAATCTCTGGAAAGTGGCTGGAGCATTGGTTAAACCGAATGGCATCCTTTTAAATTGATACATGCCCTTTCCAGGGACTGTGAATGCTATTATTGGTTTTGGGTTTTCTTCCAAAGGTATTTGTAAATAAGCTAACTTTAAATCAATTTTCGAAATAAATTTTGCTGATCTTAAAGTGTCTAATATTTCTGTCATGAGTGGGATTGGGTAAAGGTACTTTTTTGTAACATTATTAACCTTTCTAAAATCTAAACAGAATCTATAATCTTTCCCCGGTTTTTTTATCATGACTATAGGGTTAGACCAATCAGAAAAAGAAGGTTCGTGGCCCTGCACATCAATTTTATGTTTCGTCAGATGCGTTGCCGCCCTATGTTCTTTTCCCTGGCGAATTTTTATTTTTTTCTCTAACAGTTTTTCTAGTTGCGATTGCTGGCTTTCGTTCAGCTCAACAATACCTTCGCAGTACTCGAACGAACAATCATTTTGTTCGTCGATTTTTCCTAATTTATCTGAAATATTATTTAATTTTATTGCCTTATTTTTAAAATTAATCCATTGATTTTTATTATCAATTTCTGATATCTCATTGACTTTTTGGGATTCTTTTTCTATTTTCCTTTGATCAGTAACTTTTTTATTTTTCCAAAGGTTACTGTCATTATCCTTATATTTTTCTTCGTATTTTTTATTATAGAATATTTTTCCTGCATTTTTTTCTTATTATTCTTATTAATTCTTGGTTTGCCTATGTTACATGAGTCTTGAGTTCTTGAGTCGCCGCTAGTGTCTGGGATGGGGATGCTCTCTAGGGGTTGGAATTTGTTGCTCGTAGGGATGCTCATTAATTTTGGGATATCCTTTGTAGGGGTTTTTTGTGGAATTTGGGCGTTTTTGGTTTTTTGGGATTGGTTGTGGTTGATAGGTAGTGGGGGTATTTTACTATCTTCTGACTTCTGCCTATTTTTGTTGAGCTCTCTATAACTTTTGAGGTTAACGCTACCTCCGAATTTCGGTTTGCTATCTAAATTCCTATTCTCTTCTTGTTTACTCGATGGTTTATTCCTAAGTTTTAGATTTTTAACTTCCTTGTTTTCTTTTACTGTGATGTCAGGTTTAGGTTTGGTTTTGTTTTCAATTATTGGGATGGGAAGCGATTTTGGATAAGCTTCCATGCGATAGTAAGTGGGGGGACTCCCTGGTAACCACCAGGTTCCCGAGTGATAATTTAAGGTCAGCCGTAAGGCTTTTAGCATGTCCGTTCCTAAAATGCCTACCGAATTTAATTTTGAGACTAACCTGAACATCACATGTTTTGTCTGTTTCCCGACTCTAATTGGGATTACTACTTGTCCAATTATGTCGACCGTTTCGCCGTTCGCGACCATTAATTTTCTTGAGACGGGTTTAAAAATTCAAAATTTGGAGTTCTGGATTTTTTCCAGCAATTCCTTGCCCGCATACGAATGTGTGGCCCCTGTATCTACCAAAATACGAAATAAATTATTTTCGAACTTTGTCATTAAGTGAAAACGTGTTTCCGTTATTTCATCTTTATCCGAGTTCAAATATTCTGGCGTTTCGGTATTAGTTCGTAATATTTTTGGTTCTAATACCCGCCCTTCCAGTTTCCCTGGTTGTATGCCAAATAAGGGCATTCTCTTTTAAAATGACCCGTTAATCCACAATGGTAGCATAGTTCGATTTTTGTAAATTTTGTTTACTATTATTTCCTGAATTGTTTTCCGCTTTTTCTATAGGGAATTCGATCATTGGGTTATTTTGACCTTGATTTTTCCCTAGTGACATTTGATTAAACGTTGGTAACATTTGGTTATAAGGGTTGAATGGATATTTTGGTCTATTATTTTGGAATCTAGGTAAATAATTAAATTGGAAACCAGATGGGAATGTAGGTCTTAAATTTGGTTGATATTGGTTAGGAAAAGGTTGGAATGGAGATCGAAATGGTGAGAATGGAAATCGATTTTTGTATTGTTTCCTACCCTGGTAATTTTTATTTTGATATCCGCTTTTGTTATTGTTTTCCCTTAAATCTTTATTATTCTCCGAACTATTTCTATCCCCACTACTGCCGTTGCGTTTTTTTTATATTTTGTCCTCTATTTTAGGTTCGGTAATCTGTAAGACTTGCCCTCGAATTTTGGATTTGGCTAGCTCAGTTTCCCATTCTTTCCCTAAGTCTTCCAGTTGTTCGAAGGTTTCGAAATCGTTTCGTTTTATATGCATTTTGTATTCAATTCTAAGACTTTCGTAGGCTGTGCGTAATTCCCATTCGCGGCATTTTCTGGGGTTACAATTTTGTAAATATTTTCCTAATTTCTGTAAGGTATGAGTGAATGTCTTGAGTTCGTTTCTGGTTACAAAATGTTATTTTTTGTCTAATTTCGTCGGAAAATTTTCTTATAATAACCTCTTTTAAATCTTTTTAATTCTTCAAGGAAATGCGCGGGACTATCATCTTTATTATTGCGAAATTTAATTGGCCAAGTACTCATAATTTGGAAGGGTGTTTGGATCATTCCGAAAGGAAAATAAGTTGCTGGAATTTTCGCGTCATTTAAATTATTTTCAGATTATCTGTGTGGATTCTAGAATGTCTGTTTGACCTTTCCCTTGTTGTCGAGAGTCTATGTTGTCTGTTTTGATTTGAGTTTATTCTGTCTTGTAATGTTTCGCTGTCGTCTGTGTATTGCAATGTTATATTATTACTTCTTGTTTGGTTACGGTTTTGTCTAATATTGTGAGAAAGCTTATTTTGATCTTTTAATTGCCCCCTTAAATTGAATTGAACTGAATATTTATCACGTGGTTTGTTTTTATTTGTCATGTCAGTTGGTTCTATTATTTTCTTTTTATGTTTGAATGAGCTATTTGCTGGCGGGTCAAGTCTTAACTCTAAATTATTTGCCCTTATTCCACTTTCTTAAAAAAATCTCTCCTTTTGTTGATTCATAAATTCATTGAACTCTATAGTTTCTAAGAGCTCGTCAGTTTCACAAAAGAACCGTGTGTTATTTTCCAAAAAGGAATCACATTCGAAAGTTTCATTGTTTATTTGTCTCGGATTGATTATTGGGCCTGACGCACCTAATGCGGGTAAATTTTCGTTGTCCCAATAGTATGTATTGCTTTCTAGTCTTGTTCGTGTGTTGAGTAAGGTCACGGTGTGAGCGTTGAGTGTTTTGAGTTGATTTGTTTTGTCCTATCATTTATTTTAGGTGTTTCCATGTTATTTCGCGTGAACCCTCTACCGCGACCTATTGATCTGTTTATTGCTTTTGGGATAGCTCCCCTACTTTTGTCTTTATCGTTAGTCCGATCAATATTTTGGTTTGGAAGTGCAGCGGCACCTTCCAAATCTAGACTATTGTGGTCGCTTTCCATAGCTGTAGGGTTTTGCATTATCTTTTTTATTGTCCCTGACCTGAGTTTCATTTATTCCAAATTGAGTTCAAATTGTTATTAATGGGACACCCTGTATGTATTTGTCCGATGTGGGTTTCTAATTAAAAATTTCAATTTCGTTAAAGAAATTTTAACTAAAATTTTAATTGGTCATTTGCTGGTTAGAGATTTCGAAAATATTTTTGTTTTCGTCGTAGGACCCTTTGTTTACGAGATACGTCGCGTTACCTTGCCGCGACTCCCGTGTATTGCTCGCTGACCGTGCGAGCTTGCTTGCGCGTTTGAACGGTTTACTTCGTTCGACGGCTGAAATATTAACCAAGGATCAAAATTTATGCTTTTCTTTTCAGGCTTCCCCCTTTAATAATTTTCTAATTATTCTTTTAATTCCGTTTTTATTTTCAGAAATTAAATTTCTAATTTCCCAAAAAAAACAGAAAGTTACGATAACTCTTTCCCGATTTCCCTTTTACTCTTGACCGAATTTAGTCTATTCTTTTAGTCACAATTGCATTTTGTCCCCATTTTATAAAAACGAAATAGTACATTATGCAACAAGGGGCAAAAGTAAAAGATTTTACCCGTGGGTGAGTTTATTGCCCGAACGAGAATATTTTTCCCTCGGGTGCTTACTGCCCGAGCGAAGCGAGGGCAGTAAGCGCACCCTCTGGAACAATATTCTCGTAAGGGCAGTATAATCACCCATAGGGAAAATATACTTTTGCCTGGTGTTGCATATAGTATTTTATTCCACTCTCGACTGAAAGTCCACTTTTTGGTGCTGAAAAGCGGGGTCGAAACAACTTCGCATTCTTAAGAGATTTTCTGAAAATTAAACAATTTTTAGAAATTTGGAGTTTTTTGAATTTGTTGAAAATTTTTAATTTTTTGAAATTTTTGAACATTTAAAATTTTTTGAGATTTTTTGAACATTTTGAATTTTTTGAAAATTTTCGGCAAAAAAATACTTTTGCCCCGCTAAATTTTACTTCTACCCCGCTAATTTTACTTTTTCCGCGCTGATTTTACTTTTGCCCCGCTAATCTTACTTTTGCCCCGCTAATTTTACTTTTGCCCCGGAAAATTATTTTTCGGGAAAAATATGCTACTTTCACCGCGCTTATCAGGGGCAAAAGGTGGGTTTTTCGGTCGGGTGTGGAATAAAATTTGTTTAATTCGTTTCCGTTTTGGTTTCTTTATTGCGTATTTCGGATTACGCTCTTCCGAATGTCGCGTGCGAGCATGTGGCGAAACATTGCGAAAAATGTGCAACAAATATTACACAATAAAATATCATCAAATAAAGCATGGTATATGAAAATCAGAGCACATATATATAATACAAAATCATTTCACATGAACATGTGGAATATCATGGGCCACCAAGGATTATCAATTGTAAAAAAAAAAATTCACAGGTACATAAAAACATCACCTCCTAAATAAATATATCATTCATTTCCATCTATAATTCTAGAGATAAGTTGTAAATTTGGCAAGGCATAATGAAACAATGGCATGCAAAATTGTGAATACGGTAATGTTCACAGTAAAAGTTAAATTTGGAGTTCAATTTAAAATTCAGCGTTCAGTTTGGAATAATAAATTTGTGTCTCCTTTTTCTCGGCAGGTTCGATTTTTTATAGGAAAAGTGTGAGATTTTGGGTTGGGCGCCAGGTATTACGAAGGTAATTCCGAGGTCGGGAATCAGGAAATTGGGAAGTTGGGAAGCCGAGAAGAAGGTGAAACACATTGAAATAGACAAGGGTTCATAAGGAAAACTATTTAATTAGCTTGCAGAGCGCAGGTGTCGTATTCTCGGCGGAGAAAAGACAGGCGTAGTATCCTCGACGGACAAAAGAAACAGGCGTAATATCCTCGACGGGCAAAAGAAACAGGCGTAGTATCCAAAACGACAAGACCCCGAAACAAGTTCACCCACGAACACTGAGAGAGCAACTGACGGCACGAGCGGCGAGTCCCGCCGTCGGCCACACGTTCGGGACCCGTCGTGGGTTCCCGGACGGGCTCGGCTGTGGCCCTCGTCGCCCATACCGCCAAGTAACCTCTGTGTTACAGTTTTTATGAACTTGTTCAAGTTGACATTTTTGCTTTCATATATCGCGATAAGGTTTGCTTATTTCCATTCTTAGATGTCGTTCCACGTAAACAAATTTTGAGTTTACGTATGTAAAAATGCCCATATTTCGAACGAGTAGATTTCTATTTTGTATGAATGTATTTCCTGGTCTAGCTTAAAAAATAAGTAGTTTTGGGTGTTCAGTTCTTATTAAAACGTAATTGCATACTCCTTGTCTTGCTTTTTCTTCTAATATGAAGGTTATGTCTTCTGTTGTTAATGTGTAATATATTTCGGGATTGAAAGTTGTATTTTTATTTGCTAATCATTCGTATAATATTTCATTTTTTTTTTAATTGCATACGTCGTTTGGTAGAGGATCCCAAAATGCTTGTCCTCCATTTAAAGTATCAGAGCATTCAGTGTCTGATAGTGTAAATGTTATTCCAGAATTTGAATGAATTTTATTTTTATTTAATCTGACTCTTGCATAATATTCCTGTAATTTAATATCATATGACGCATCTGCAAATACATTAATCCATTTTCCGAAAAGATCTGAGTACTGTGTGCCTGTGCAATCACCATACTGGCTTATTGGCTCCGTAATATTTAATTTCGCGATTTATTTCTATCTTGCATTGTATGACTTTAGTAATAGTAAATTCACTTAATTGTAAAAGCTGTATATAAGTTTTCTGTACCTGTATAATTTTTTCAGGAATATCGCATTTTCCTACCTATAATAAAGAAAGCGTTGTAAAATTCAGCTGACTTGACCCACAGTCGTATCCAATAATCGTACGTACCGCATTTGCCCATAATAGAAGCGAAAAGATAGTGGTGTAGACTTCCCTGATTCATATTTCCTTTGTCTGGAAAAAGGATAGTTCCAAATTAGCAGTGATTTCTGCTATTTATTTATATATTTTTTTTTATCATCTTTTAAGAATAAAAAATATGTACTTAGTTTGGAAGATCCAAAATGGCTGCTAAAAATTCGTGGTCTGATTATCTCAGACTCTCTATTAGTTTGTAAAAAGCGTTTTGTCATCTGGTTTTTATTGTTAAAATTATAGCCTTAATTGTTTATTCAGTTCCTAGCGTTTCGATCCAAATTGCGAAGTTATAATCATCTGGTTCGAATATTCCATTAAAAATCAGATATAGCCATAATGCCTACATGTTTACATGTCGGACGATTAAGTTGCAAAACGTGTCTATTTTCTGACGATGTTTGGTTTCCATTTTAATACACAGTCTATCAGACAAGAAAGTTTTTTGTTATTAAAAACAAAATTTGTTTTCATCCTGTTCTTTCGTTGCTTAAATTTTAACAAGTTTATATTTTTATCTACTATTAATTTTTAGCATAATGTGCTATGTGTGAAATTCGAAGTCTATGAATGTGGACGACTTTAGGTTTATTTTTTATCATTATTTTAACGTTTCCTTTGCCCAAAATTTCTAATACTTCATGAGATCCTGAGTATTGATTTTCTAATTTTTTTAAATCTCATCCTTGTAGAAGAAAAACACTATCTCCTACCTTGAAATCTTGTGGATTACTTTTTCTATCGTAGTACTATTTAGATTTTTCTTTTGCTGCAATTAAGTTGCATTTAGCTACTTCCCGCATTTCATGCAATTTTGTCATTAATTTAGTCATGTAATCATCGTGTGTGTCTAATTTTTCATATTCTGGAAGGGGGTCACTAGATGGTATACGAGCTAATTTTCCAAAAACTAGTTCAGAGGGTGTGCATTCAGTTCCTCCGCGTACACTTGTGTTGTATTAAAACATGGCTAACTCAATGCATTCATCCCATTCTTCATTTTTGTCCATGAATTGTTTCAAATATTCTTTTAAGATATGATGTGATCTTTAAAGTGATCCATTAGATTTCAGGTAATATGCTGCAGTTTTAAATTGTTGGATTCTGCTTTTTTTTAGCCATTTTTCTACCCACAATATCCATACTAATTTTTTCAAAAGCGGTTCCCAGTGTATCCGTGATTACCGTGGGATTCTTAGTTTTCACCCCGACCAACTTCTTTAATTGTCATTGTAAGCATTGTTGAATACATTTTTGTATATCAAGCTTCATGTTAGTCCAATAATATTTTTGACGTATCCTGTTGTAGGTTTTTGTGACACCTTTATGCCCACCTACTGCCGAAGAGTGAGCTTGTTTTAAAACTGATTTCTTTTGTACCTTAGTTGGATACTGAACTATTCCTTTACATATTATCATTTTCGTGTTCGAATCACTAAATGCTGATGCTGATATGACTAATATTTCTTGCCAAGAGACATGATTAATTTCTGCGTTTTTTTCTAAGCTAATCGATCTTAACTTTAGTTTTTCTGCTATTGTTTGCAATGAGTAAATTGCTGACTTAATATTTTGTACATTTTCAGAGAGGTTGCCTTTGCTTTCATCTTCAATATGAAGTGCAATATGATATTGTTGACCCTTCTTGATTTCTTTCGATAATCCTACCAGAAAATTTGGGAATTTAATTATCTCTCCTCGTTTTTGAAGCATTCTAGAACCATTATCAAGTGGACCTCCATCAGTTGCTAAAAAATATGCGCAATTATCTTTTCTCATGAGTGACTGATCGCGACATTCAATTATATTTTTCATCGGTAATTTTGCTGGTCGGGATGTTGTGGCTTGATCAGGGGGTTGTTCGGAGGAGGACGGTGTTTGCATAAATCATTGTTGTTTAAGTATTCAGAAATATGTGGCTTGAATGGCCTGTCATTTGTATCCTGATTTTGCTTCTTAATATTTTTTACTAAATTTAATTCTTTTGTATCACTTGATGTGTCAAAACATACTTCTGAATCACTGCTTACCTTATTTTTTAATTGATCGCTATGATCCTTCTTAAAATGTTTTCTTTTTCCTTGCTTGGGTTTCTGTTCAAAAATGTATCCTGGATCGGAATCAAGAGTTTTACGCTTATTTTAAGATCCTTTATCTCGTTTATTTACTTTTTAAAATAATTTTTCTTCTTTGAGTTAAATTTCATCTTCTGAATTTTTCGAGGTCTGCCTCGTTTTCTTTTTCCTGCTTCCGTGTTCGAATTTTTTACTTGGGATGGGAGGAGTATTTTTTGTGGTGAAATATCATTATTAATTTTTTTAATTTTCTTTTCGTTTCCTAATTGACCTCTAGTGTGCATAGCTTTCCAATTTTCGTTTCGGGATGGGATATTCTCGTTTATACCTAAATCCTCACATATAGTCAAAATCAATTTTCTTATATCATTTAGTTTACTTTGTGATTGTTTATTTTCTTCACTCTGTTTATTAGTATTATTTCCTTCGATATATCTTTTGTAGCGTCATTTTTTACTACATTTACTTCTGTTTCTTTTACTTCTTCATACTCAACCACTGAATTCCTAGATAACCCATCTGCATTTACATCAGTCTTGCCTGTCTTATATACTGCATCGAAATCATATTCTGCTAATTTTTATCTCCATCTTGTGACACGTGAACATGGGTCCTTTGAATTTTGAAACCATACTAGGGGTTTATGGTCGGTGACCAAAGTAAATTTGCGTCCATAAAGGTACGGCCGAAAATCTGCACGCCATAAACAATGGCTAATGCTTCTTTTTCGTACGTGTCAAATTTTTTCTCGTTTCATTCAATCGTATGCGTTCGTTGTTAGAATAAATGGCTTAGAAAATCTGGCCGTTGTAAAACTGTTTCCACACAAAGTTTTTCCTTGAGTGTGTCAAATGCACGTTGTTGTTTTTGGCCCATTTAAAAGGGGTATCATTTTTCAAAAGTTGAGTTAGAGGACTTGCAATTTTAGAAAATCCGTTAATGAAACGACGATAATATCCAGCAAGTCCTAAAAATTGCTTGATATTTTTTTCATTTTTTAGGATGAGAAAATTCTTAACTGCTTCAAGGTTTTTAGGGCCTGGATGTACACCGTCCCTGTCAATGATGTGAACGAAATATGTTACTTCGTGACGCAAAAACTCACATTTATCAGGTTGAAGTTTTAGATTCACGTTTCGTAATCTATCAATTAATTTATTGAATTTTATTTTATGTTCTTCTGGACTATTAGCATACAAAACGATATCATCTAAATAAATGAATAATTCTGTTCCTTGTAGTCCTTTTAATACAAGGTCCATTAGACGCTGGAATGTTGCAGATGCATTTTTTAGTCCAAAAGGCATCCGATCGAACTCGTAATGTCCAAACGGTGTAGAGAAAGCTGTTTTATGCGAATCCTCGGGATTCATTCTTATCTGATGAAATCCTGATGTGAGATCAAACACTGAAAAGTATTGTGCTGGCCCTAATTGATCTAATATATCTATTATGTTGGGCAAGGGGTAAGAATCTCCGGTAGTTTTTTTGTTCAACTTCCAGAAGTCTAATACCATTTTTTTCTTTCCGTTTTTCTGAGGTACTATACAAACAGGTGTATTATAAGGAGATTGTGTAATTTCTTCTTTGTGCGCTGGTGGATGTCTGTACTGTTTTGTGAAAATTGGTTGATCGTCAGTCGTCAAGATAGTATGTTCTAATACATTTGTTGGTCCTAGATAGTCACCGGGTATGTGGAATACACATCATGTAAGGAAATAAGATTCTCTACATGTCGTGCTTCTTCTTGATTAAGGTGATCTAAACGCAATAATTTTTTAATTGCCTCAACTCTACTTTCTTCAGTTTTATCGCATGTTTTGATCGTTGAGTTAACGTTAAGAAAACTTTTACTAATTTGTTCGGTGTGGTCAGATTCACAATATTTCTTTTTAAATATAGAGACTTGATTTGATTGAGGTGAGGTATATTTTTCATATATAGAGATTTCTTCGAAATCTTTGATAAGAATAGTTTTTTATTTCTACTTTCATAATACAGTGTAAGTTTCCACAAATTGAATTTAGCGCGATTTTGAGCGATATAGAAGTAAGACTATCGAGCGATATCGATTCCGAATAAATGTGCGATTTTACGAGAGAGACGGGACAGACCGGCAGTGCGTAGTTCTAGCATAAATG
Source organism: Andricus coriarius (assembly GCA_932066315.1). Taxonomy (NCBI): domain Eukaryota; kingdom Metazoa; phylum Arthropoda; class Insecta; order Hymenoptera; family Cynipidae; genus Andricus; species Andricus coriarius. The sequence goes on along the minus strand of CAKNWT010205662.1, from coordinate 2,023 downwards.
GTGAAGTTGACCGAGCGAACGTTTTCCGAGCGAACGATCGTCCCTATTTGTAACACTATTATTTTAATTATCCATTAAAGTACTCAATTTTTACTATAGAAAGGTGTTTTTATTCGAACACGACCGGCCCACTCATAAAATTGAAACTGAGTCTTTAACACTTCAGAAGTGGGATTCTACCCAGTGCGAGTCGTGTCGAATCATCTTATTTCCTCTGAAAAGATAAGTTCGGTTTTGAGTTGGTTGTGCTCGGTTTTCAATAAAATCATTAAAAAGTGACTCTCAGGTTGTTTAGTTTTTGGATGTACGCCTAAATTTCGAAACGTGAAGGAGCGTGGATAAGATTCGAGAACAAAGGAAGCAGTGTTCCCTCCCCCCACTCTTGTTCATACGTGTGGGATAGTAACATTTCTTTAGTTTATTTCTGAACAGCGTTACTCTGTTTCCGTAAACCTGAGATATTTCCGATTGAAATTGACTCGCGAAAATTAAAATAAAATGGGTGATCACGGTGGTGAAAATCAAGGAGCAATAGACGAATTTGAGCGATTCGTACGCGATCTCCGTGCGGACGAGACTGGTGCATTTGATGCAACGCATGGCCCAAATTTTAACGACGAATCGGAAGTCGGAAGTGACTTTACTCTACGGAATAATACAGTGAGAGAAAACTTTGGTACCATAAATCGGGAAAACGAAAGTGCGCGTAACCGTCATCCGGTAAATGAACCACATGATAGCGGCGAGGATCCGCTACATCAAAGTCGTGAAAATTTTCGCGGCATTGAACAAAACGCCGGTATTTCGAACAATGATCAATAAAACCAACAACCGCCGGTTCGAATGCAGAATAACCCCGGGATACAATTACAACGCAGTATGAATCCGTTCGTGCAACCCGATCTCAACCCAAGTGACTCTCAACTTTATCGCGATCACGCCGGTGCCGACAATCGTTTTCAAATAAATAGCAGTGCTCGACCTCCGATCGAAACGAATTTTTTTGAACGCATTATGGCTATGATGATTGAAGAAAACCGCCGACGCGACGCAACTTTCGAAAGAATAATTGACCGAGTAGTGACTAACCCACGTGCATCTCCGGCTACCGATTCGAATCCGACGGTCGATACGTATCATGTTTTACCGGATCTCAGCCGTAGTATTCAAATTTTTGACGGTGAAAAGGGAAGCACGCACGCACGGGACTGGCTCAAAAATTTAAAAAGCATGGGCCAATTACAAAGATGGTCTCCTAGCATCAAGCTCGAGACTGCGCGGTCACATCTTCGAGACGGAGCCTTAAATTGGTTTAAAATGAAAGCTGATGAACTAACTACATGGGAAATGTTCGAATAAGCTTTCAGCAATACGTTCATCGTCTCTGAGAATTTAACCACGAAGTGGCGAAGGATGACCGAACGTGTCCAGACTAAATCAGAGTCAATCATCGCCACCCATAAGTCCTTGGCCCAGAGTCCTATCAGCAACTGTT
>CAKNWT010205648.1:503-12600 GCA_932066315.1 Andricus coriarius | reverse complement strand
TATATATTACATGTTCCAATAAAGACGTTACTATGTAAATAAACACTGAGATTTATTCCTAAAAAAATCCCGCAATCATTACACTTAAAAAAGTGTTTTGTAGTTAGAGAAATACATTTCTTTCAGGGTGGCCATTTTAAACAAGCAAAAAAATTCTTGGTCAGATCCCGATTGATTTCCGGCCATCAAACATTTTTCCTGGTCGTTAAAGAAATAATTTATGATGAACAGATTTTTTTTATATTTGACAGGATCCCTCACAAGTCAGGCAGGTTTTATACTTTAAGTCGCAAAATTTCTCGGCGAAGAAATATGTTGTTTTTTGAACAAATTTTAGGCGAAACGTATTTTTCCAATTAAAAAAAAATATTGCTACGAAGTTACGAAAATTTAAATGTAGACGTTTGTTTCCAAAAAAATAGGAATTTTTTCTATAAACTTCGATAGTTTTTGACATACTTCAGTTATTCCGAATTTTTTTCCAGAATCTGGTGAGTCTTACTGTCTTCTTTCCAAGGTGTACGCATAACTTTATTTTTAAAATTCCCTTTTTTTTCTATTCCAATTTCCTTTCAGTTTCTCATTTGCCCTGCCATTTCAAATTTAAAGACCAGAATTCTAATGTTGTAACTTTGAAAAAAATTTTCCTACATTTCCAGGTTTTCCATGACTGAGATTTGTTTAAAAATAGAAAAAGTCTACTTTCACAAAAAAAACACTCTTTTATATTTTGCGGATCACTTTTTGTTTTAAAAATTGAATTTTTAAATTTCTCTCATATATGATATTGAAGATCTCATAAATGAGAAACAGATTTTCCCGTATGAAACGCACAGGATTGTGTTTCTTGTAAAGTAAACATAACAACAAATGAAAAAACAATATAATTGTTGTTTTTTCTGAATATAGTATTTCTATCTTTAAAAAAAATCTGGGATAATAAAATACTTTGTTTAAAACTGTAATTTTGAAAACTATTAATTCAAAAATTCCCAATCATTTCCAGATTTCTTGGACCAGCGGCCACCGTGTTCTTGAAATTGTCTTCTGAGTGGTTTACTGAGTTAAAGTGTTCTGTTTATCTTCAAAAATTTGATTTTATTCCACAGAAATAAATGTTTTTTTGAATGAAATTATTTATGATTCAGATATTTGCTTATTTATAATCTTAGTTAAGGTTCATAAGGCATTGTTTAAAATGGCTTGATAAAATTGTTAAAAACGGTACAATAGATCTCTGTTTTTTGGCTTAATATTTGTTTCGAATGGAAATCTAATGAAACTAACTGCATCACTTTAATTCAATTCTCCTTATGTGAAAGATCTACTTGTTTAAATAGATTGTAATTTTTTCTCTCTAAAAATGGATTTATTTTAATGAAAGAGATCTATAATAATTTGCAGTAGAATCAGTTCAACAACAGACATACTTGTGAAAGAATTTAATATCGTCTTGAAACGGGATTTTGGAAAAAGTTCTATGACATAAGTGCATCAATTGGTATTTCTGTAAATTCATTAATTTTACAACGAAAAACTCTTTTTTGGATCTAGATTTAGGACAGTTAAACTTGTTTATGCCGGCTAAAATTTTCTCAGGGCGCTAACATGTAGATCAGTATTTTGCTTATGAAAAAAGTTATCTTTAGAAAAAATGTATAAGCCGAGCGCTGAAGAAAATATAGTAATTACGTTGAAAATTCATGGAAGAATTGTGCCAATTCGTGCCCTTATGTAACATTTTTCTTTGAGATCTTTATAATATTGAACCATAAATGGGGCAGCTTCAGCTTGAAGTATTATAATAAGGAGGTATGATTTTTATCAGGTTAGTTTAAGATAAAAAGGAGAAAAGAATAATGGTTGTAAATTTTTTTCCCCTGGAAGTGCTTTGAAGGTTTTCTAATAATGACACAGTACAACATAATTACGCATATTCTGATATATGTATGACAAGCACACGATGAGTTTTCGTCGAATGCCTCTTCAGAGGGCTCAGCGGATATCCATCTTCCAAGGTCCTTTTAGGGCCCTTTTTAGGGAGTCTAAATTGCTAAATACAAAGGAACAAATTTTATTGAATTCCACTGATGCCCACTGGATCAAAGATCTCCTATTTTTTTGTCAAATTGTGTCGTTAATAAAATAAAAAAAAAAGGTGTAATACAAAATAAATTATTATTCCCAATTTTAATTGTGCAGGGGGATCACAATTTTCTGGCACCCAACGTGGGGACACAAGTCCGCTCAGATAGCTCCCGAATCTATAATTTACTGTTCCCAAAATTGTACGTCCTCTATCCCATTCAGGCAAGGGACGCTCGCAACTTCTTTATCTTCCAATTTAATACTATTAACAAATTTCCCGAGTTACAATTTTTTTCTCGCAAAACTAGTAATGTGAAATAAATTTTGCAAAATTGGTATAGAATAACGGAAAACATGTTGTGATTACTAAGTTAAAAAGTTAATTTTTGGGGCAGAATATTTCCATTGTATTTATTTAAAATTATGATTTTTTATTTAGTTTGAAAGTAAGCATACAAATATCTTAAAATGTTCAGTATGTAAGGAAATATTCTTCATTCTATTAAGCATTTCAATAATTATCATGAGACAATTTTAAGGCGAAATTCCACAACTTCCATTCCACTGAAAAAAATTCCTCCTTGTGTTTTATGAAATTGGCTGTTATAAATTATTCATTGTCGACCTAATTCTTTTGATCAAACATTTTTTACATGTGTTCCTTACACCAAATGAAGTTTCAATATTTGCATAAATTACCCACTTGATGGATTTTCTATACAGGAAGTGTTTTTTGTGAGAATAATTTGTACTGAAAATAACAACATAAAATTTCGATTAACTGGGAAGTAAATTTGAAATTACCCAAAGTGATGAGCATTGAATAATAATGTATTTGACATGCAGCTTCCGTCTAGGGAGAATGGACACATGTCTTAATCGTTCTATAGAAGCCTTACCCGAAGAGGGTGATGTTTATGAAGGACGTAAAATTAAATTGAGTTTATGGTTCATGGGAATCGTGTCGCCCTCAATATGACCAAGCATCAAGAAAATCAGATCTAATGAAAGAATGGAACTGAATAAATAACAATTTAGTGAAAGTTTCAATCTCATAAAAAATACCAATTATTATCTACACGAACAAAATTATAGTTTAAACAGAAAAATACTGAAAAATTAAATCAACAAAACTAAAATATACTCGAAAAGCGTAATTTTTGTTTTTAAAATAGTCAACTGTGCATCCCTGATTCATGGATTGCCATATCTTTGTATTAGTTATGTGACTTCATGAGTTTCAAATGTTATACAAAATTGAAGCGTCACGTGGAATTTTATGGTTTTGTAAGACATGCAGATAAATCATAAAAGTTTGAATCCGAATTTATATATTTTTTATGAAATATTCTTGAAAGTGATTTAAAGTGTCCTGTACAGAAATTCCCCGACTGTTACCATTTTTGTTAATCCCTGCATTTTTCTAATTAACGAAATACCCTGACTTTTCAAATATATTGTAAAATATCTTTGTTTTAACGTTTTTAACATGTAATTTATTATATATATAATTTACAAATAATTCATACTGTCCACATAGAAGCTTCTATGTTTCGCTCGATTTTTGCGTGTTTTTTTTTCTCGCGACTTTTTCTATTATCTCAATGTGACAGTTTATCAGTATACGTCAGTTTGACATTTTATCAAATTGTTCTTAACATGAAATTGTTCCTCTTGCATGGAAATGCTTCATCATTGATTTTAAAGTCATTAAGTTTGCACTTTAGTTTAAAATGATTGAATTTTAAAAATCGTGATGCACAATTTGAAAATTAATTTTTTTAAGCGACTTAGTTTCAAGACCCCAATTTAAAAAGGTTTTAATTTTTAAACGAAGTTTGGAATTGTTTAATTTTTAAAGCTTTAGGTTTGAATTCATTAATGTTCAAAAGAAATCACTTTTTTTTAAATCTGTAAAAGTTGTAAATAAATGTAAACAGTAGGAATAAGATTTGATAAAATACTTAGGCGGAAGTTTTGTAAGAACCGGAACTCATATGTAAACCGTTAGGGGACACATTGTGAATAAAGAAGTTATAATAGAGGCTTTAGAAAACATTTGAATTAAAACTCTTAAAATTATGCAATTTAAACGTTGGATTCGTATATAGCACTCTTATTTTGTATTATTAAAAAAAATTAACATTCAGCGTAATATCTTAAAACTGTCCGATTTTTATTTGATGATTTAAAACAAAAGAATGAATAATGATTCTAAATGAAATATTAACACGATCTGAAATTAAAAAGTTAAAAAATGTGTTCTTCAAAACCAAAATAGATGAAAATTAAAATATAAAAAATGTGTACCTCAGTAATGGAATAATTTCTTTCATTTTGATTGGCTGCCATTGTAGACTTCTAAATTTTGACCTTGAATGCTAATTTTTGAATTTTTCCTTTTCATGAGTTTTAGAATTTGTAATTAAAATTAAAATGGTTAAAATTTGAAAAGTATAAAGAAAAATTTGAAATTTTCCAATTTTGATACGATTTAAATTTACTTACTAAAATAATATAAATTTTTAAGGGTTTGAGTATACAAAAGTTTTAATATCACAATTCTTGATGACTGAACATTTTTTCAGTTACAAACGAAGTTCGGAAAATTTTTACACTGAGAATCATGAAAATGACGGTGAAGTAATTTTTTTAATTAAAAAATCTATGTCTTATCAATTTTGATGTTAAATTATAGTTTGTTTTGTATGTAATAACAATTTTAGAAACTTTTACTTTGAAACATTCAATTTAGTTTTAACTTTAAAATGATCACATATTAATCCCTTCGAATTAAAAATTATTTAAATTCAAAAGTTAAAAATTTTAATTATTCAATTTTGAGCCCTTTTAATTAGCAATAATACAATTTTAATTCCTTTGAATTTTAAACCATACGCTTTTCGAAATTCTACATTGAAGAGATTCCATTTTTAACGTTTTGAAATTGTCTTATTTTCGAAATTTTAATCTGAAATCATTCAGTTTCGAGATTCTTCAATTCTAAATAAAATTGTTCAATCTTGAACTCTTTGAATCAGGAATCATACAATTTCAACTATACTTTCTAATAAAATAGTCCAATTTATAAAATTTCAGTATGAAATTTTTCAATCTTGAGAGCTTCTAATATAAATTTTGTCAATTTTAAACGCTTTTACTTTGAAGTGATAAAAGTTCAATTTATTTTCGTTTAATTTAAAATATTTTCTTTTTTCCAAATTTTACCCAATCTACAATAATTGTTTGCTTTAGAACGTTTTCAATTAAAAATCGTTATATATTTTAATTTCAACCGCTTTCAATTAAAAATAACTAATTATTAATTTTTCTTTTAAAAATGTTTAAACTGAATATTTAAAAATTCGGTTAACAATAAATTTTTGAATTGTTTATATTTTTAATGTTGGGAAATATAACATGCAGACATAAACGAGCGCCTCGCGCGCTTGCATTTACTACTACTTAATAAGAATACACAGTGGGCTAAGAGACCAGGTTTTTTGCCCAAAAGTCGAAAACCCCATTAAAATGTACTAAAATCTTTTTAAAAACACCTAAATATAGTTTTCTGGGTCGCTTATTCCGAATCTGGAGTAAAAAATTTTTTAAAACAAGATGGCGGATTCAATATGGCGGACGTGTTTAAAAAAAATTAGATTGACTCAAAACTTGTTATCTAGGGGTTCTTGAGAGCGCTGATTCCGAATTTAAAGTCACAATTTAAAAAAAATTGTGATTACAAAATGACGGACCACAGTAGGTTGAGCGATCCGATTTCGGAGCCAAAAGTCAGAAAATTAAATGGTAAAACTTCCCTTTTCTTTACTTCACTTTCAATATTAATAGTATATTAGATATTGATGACATATTAATGATTTTTATTAACCAGGTATTTTTCACAGGTCCATACTGTAATATTCGTGGACCCTATAAATATATTTTATAATTTTAAATTACAATTTTTGTTTTATTTTGTCATCGAAACAACAAAGAAACTCTTAGTTAATAAATTAAGTTAGAAAATTGTTTGTTTTTTCTGGATTCTTTCTGCGTGAGTCCCCTTACCTCTCACATAGAATTTCGCGTTCGGTGTGAAATCTAATCTGTTTTGCTACTTACACTTACATTAATCGGGCCCTAAGATCCTGCGGTAATACAGCCCTGGTTATCAAAAATCATTTGTTTGTCATCAATATATAGCATGCTATTAATATTAAAAGTGAACTACAAAAAAGGAAGATTTAGCATTTACTTTTCTGAGTTTTGGCTAGGAAATCAGGTCTCTCAACCTACTGTGGTCCGCCATTTTGCAATCACATTTTTTTAAGTGTGCCTTTAAATTCGGAATCAGCGCCCTGGAAAACCCCTAGATAACACGTTTCGAGTAAACCTAATATTTTTTCGACATACACGTCCGCCATATCGGATCCACCATCTTGTTTTTTGAAATTTCGACTTCAGATTCGGAATCAGTGACCCAAAGAACAATGTAAATAGGTGTAATTGAAGTTAATTTTGGTACATTTTAATGGGTTTGCCGACTTGAGGCTAAAAAACGGGTATCCCAGCCCACTGCACGCTAAGCGTGTAAGCACGTTTGCAAGTGATACAGTCACGTAAATGTGAATTGGTGCAGAATGGTGCAAACCTACATTAAAGTATAAAAATGTCTTTTTAAATAAATTGTTTACATAATAGTAAATGAAAATATTAAAAAACGAATGCACTCATAATACAAACTTATTTTTTAAATTTAAATTACTGTCAATATATCTAAACTTAAATTATTCAACGTATAATTTCGGTTAAGAGTGCTCTAACTGTCGTTGATTACAGTGACCTATTTCTTTGTTTCAAATTCCAAACTTGACTCCTGGCCAAATAACCGGGTCTCCCAGCCCACTGTGGAATAGTCCAAATAAAGTTATTCTGCAAATCCCTATTTTAAAGATTTTTCCAATATCATTGATTCGTTTTAAATGCTATTTGCGGACACAAAAAGGATAAATATAGTTGGTTTAGCTAAACATTTTTTACGTGTATATAGGATTTCATTACAAATACTTGATAATTACTTATTATAGTTATTAAACTTCATATTGAATCATAAAAAAGTGTAAACATACCTTTATGTACATTTTTTTTAGAATTCCAGCACTTAAATCTGTATGAAAGAAAATACAACTTCGGGTTTATCGCTGCTTTATGAGGATCTTGAACGGAAATTGCGGTCACGTTGAAATGTGATGAAGATTGTGGAAGAAATAGATATTTCTTTGATTAAAAATCGGTACTAAACCTTTGATGTTCCATTGACTTTGATCAATAATAATTGTGAGTGGTCTTTGAATAGTATTCTTCACCTTGAATTGGTTATACGTCTTTCACTTTGCCCTGTGGGTGTTAGGTTTAGCCGAGGGAAATATTCTTCGATCAGTTCAATACAAATTTTAAAGGCAAAGGTAGAAAACCTCAATTAAGGAAACGTTCTTTCTAATATAATAATAATGAATTATATTTAAAGGTAATTATTATATTAACTGTATTTAATTTATAAAATTGATGTTCTTATTACCCAGTTTTATTAAAAAATATATTGATGACGTAAACTCACTACCCTTTAAGAATAATTAGTCACGCAACTGAATTATGTAATAGTAACAGTCTACTCGACTGATTCTCACTTGTTTGAACCAATATGGGAGATCATTCCTCTTAGTTCTATATATTGATTCTATTTACGTAAGGCATATAAAATCAATTCGCAGAAATGCTTGTATCAATTAAGGCTTTATGAGGACGAAAGCACAGGTGTTTGAAAAAAATTAATAATAAATAATCGATTGATGATTTTATCCATTAAATAAAGTATCTTCTTGGCGATAAAATGAGCTAGCATTCATTTAAATCAGATCATAATTTTTCAAAATTTAGTATGAATTAAAATAAAAAAAGTTCAGTAATAAAGACAATTTGTTCAAAAAAATCTTATATTTTTTCAAATGAAAATTTTGTTATGTTAAAAAATACCTTAATGAACAATGTTGCGATTTTTGAAAGTATCATTAAGTCTTTTTGCTCAAGTGTTGTCCTTTCATCCTCATTACGGAAACGAGCAATCTTGCCGGCACCGGAAAGGAAGCTGTTTGCCGGCTATTTTTCCCGAAAAGCGAAATGCGAAATAAAAGAGTATTACGTATATAGTCGTGCGAATACCTGAAAATATAATTTTCAGGGTCAAAAAATATAAAAAATCATGTTTTTAAAAATAAAAATAATCTGTGTGCATTTTTTTCATGAAAATGCGGTAAGCTTAGACCAAGTATTTTCGGTGTGAATAAGAACTTTGTTCAACATAAACAATTATTTAATCAAATTACGAAAATTGCTCATGATAAGAATGAAAAATTATCGATTATATTATTTGATTGAAGAGATTTTGAAAAATAAAAAATATCAAGAAACGCTTATGGTAAGAAATTATTTTTTACGAAAATATTTTTAAAAATGAAGCTTCGTCCCATGTGTCTAGTGTTCTTGTTTGACCCTTGGTATCGGCCATCTTGCTAGTTGACGCCACAGCCTAAAACACTTAATATTAATTTTAAATCACCCGTGACCTGCAGGCAATAAACGCACTGCGCAACGTTCTGCGCAGTAGGTGGACCCGTTAAGGTTTGGATCGGCTAGGCAAATAATAGATATTTCGTTTAAATTACAAAAATTGTGTATGATAAATTAAAAAAAAAAAAATATTTCTGTGACCAGTCACAGGGGTGCCTTCCTGCCCTCACGAGACGTTGGAAAGGGGTAGGGGTTCGACCAACATTATTTATGTGACCAGTCACAGGAGTGCCCCCCCCCCTTGCCACAAGACGTTGGAAAGGGTTAGGGATTTGAGCAACATTATTTATGTGACCAGTCACAGGGGCATTTTTTATTACATGGCCTTACTCAAAAATGCATGACAGTCCCTTCCGTATGCTTTAAATATGCTTTTTACCCGTACCGATAGTGTTCACTTCACAAAAAAAAACGTAATTTTTTCAAATTTTAATATTTCAAATTATATTTGCAGGTATTTTTGTGTCCATCTTCGTAATCGACGCATCGAAAGACAACAGTACACGAGGTTTTAAAAAAATGTTGTAAACACAACATTTGTCTGTTTAAAAACGTGCTTTTATAATGTTGTGACATTGAAAATTGTTTTTTTTTTTAATTTTCAGGGCCTCATTTGTAATCAGTGATGAAAAATACATCACTACACGATTTTCGGAACTTTACACCCGAGGAAAAAACAGCCGGCAGGCTAGCCGCTTCGTTTAGAAAACTCCAATTTGTTATTGTGAATATAATGTAATTTGAAATAGGTAATTTCAGAAATATCACTGGAACTTTTATGTAATTCAAATATATATTTTTTATTTTCATTAATATTCTGAATAATGATGGGAAATGTAAAGCAAACATATATTTTAAGAATAAGTGGATGTTTTGTTAACAGGAACGAAAGTACAATATTGAATAATTTGGATTTTCGTAGATAATTTATATTTGTAGAAATTAAGAATAATGTCAAAAAACAGAATGATTGGCCACGACGACCTAATGATTAGCATAGGCCACTAATTGTATAATTAGCCACTGAAACGTGGTAAAATACTGTCTTCGGCCACATCAGGTTTTTGAAATGACGTTCACTCATTATTCGTTAGACAAAGTGGCAAACAATTGAACATAGTCTATAAAAATTTAAACGATTTTAAATGAATTTTTGTAAATATATTAGTCATTTGCTTTTCAGATATTGTGGCCAATCATTATATTTCCGCATAATTCGTGAGAACAATGATTGACCACCAATTTATCACAATACAAACATCATTTTAAGGTTAGAATATTATTATCGGAAACGAATTACTGAATTAAATAAGTATAAATTTTTACTTATGAACAGTGAAAATACAGGGATTCAGATTTAGAGAGTAGCATTCCCGCCCTCCGTGAGAAGTTGGAAGGGGGAAGGCATGTCTGTGATCTACATTATTTCTGTGACCAGCCACAGGAGTATTTTTTCGATAACTACAACTTTTATTTAACAATTTTTCCTCTGAAACAAATATTTATCGAAATATATTGAAAAAATGGGAAAACAAAGTTTTTTGGTGTTTTGACATTGATAAATAAGTTTGCGGGTATTTTCACTATCATTTTCGTAATCAGCTATATTTTTACCGAATTATCAATACACTTATTAACGGCCTTTTATTAAACTTTTCTATTTGTCACGTTTCACATTTCTGTAACGAAGTGTCTAGGCTTACCGAAAATATTAATTTGTGCTACGCTTCCCCTTCCATTTCCTCCACGCTACGTACACCGAATTTCGGTGAGAGTAGATCCAGCGTTGCTATATCATTCTTTTAATTAATATATGCAGCCCTAAATACATTACGTACCTTTTACTATAACGTAATTTTCTGCAAGACTAACCCATTTCCAGCTCATCGTTCGTAATAGTTTTCCACAATCGAATTAATAAATTTTTCGACTAATCAAATTAGTACTCTTATATTAATCTTAAGGGTCTCAATTTTCTTTAATGAAATTAGTAGAATCCACTCCAACACTCTTCCCCTCCACACTTTCCTCCAACAACCTTTGTCCATTATCACTCCACCCGGCCCTACCCTATTCACCATATTCCCCCACATTCACCCCCGACTCTCAATACTTTCACCCTCCCACTTTCATTTAAGGGGTTTCAAATGAATGGGCGGTGTATAACGTGCCACATTACGGCTACATGGATGAATTTTGTTATGTAATTTTTCTACGACATAATCCAAAGATAATTATATCTGCGCATGCAGAATAATTTTTTCGGAAAATGTTCATTTTGTTGTTTTTACAGTTGAAGTGAAAAAATAAGGGCCCGATGCAATAACAGCAGTGCACAGAATATGGAATTTTCTAACCAAATTTAAAGCAAATATGCTCTAAAGTATTTTTGAAATTACTATAAGAATTCAAAGTCTCTATTTCCAAATATAACAAAATAAACAATTATTTTCTAGTACAGAAAAGAACAGTGACGTCTTTTGTAAACCCTTTTTTCTAAGAAATTAATACGATGTCAACGCTGTCTATTTCCGAAGTCAATATGCAAAGAAAATCAATTTATCTTAGAGGCATGTACACGCAGAAAAAAGAACCTTATATTTTACTGAAAACCAAGTTAAATCTACTGATCTTCCAAGTACATATATGGACAACACGGTAGTTCAGTAAATGTTACAAGTATAGGCCACTGCATATGACTATCATTTCTGGTTACCAGTGCCCATTCTCAAGTGGTGCTGACCTGCGGATCAGTAGATTTTACCGATCCAGTCGCTATTCTGCACGGATATTATTAGTAGCAGTGGGACTCCGATGCTGTTTCGAAGTCGAAAATCGAACGAACCTCTCTTTCTATCTCCACACGTTAGAAAAAGAGGTCCGTTCGATTTGAGACTTTCGACACGGTATCGGAGTCCCACTGCAGAGCTAACAGATAGCAATGCACGGAGAAAAATTGATGTTTGAACGTAACATCTATATGTTCACGTTTAACATATTTTATGTTTAACTATAGGACAGCAATCTAGATGTTCATAGTTATGATCTGTAGATATTAAAAAGTGAGATGTTACTCTGTAACATCCACAATGTTCAGCTGAAATATCCGAAATATTAGATTTGTGGTTATGTCAAATAACGGCTGCAAATATTTGAGGAGTTTACTTATTTCTGATCATTTAAAGAATTAATTGATAACTTATTTGGGAATTTAAAATTAAACTTGAATGTTTCTACATGAACGAAGAACATATAAAGGGCATGAAATGTCGATCAGATGATCCATTCAGTCAAGTTGAGGTTATGTTTAATATTTGTGATTCGAAATAAAATATAAAAACGAGGTAAGTAAGCTGAGAACGAATGATCTGTAATCAGCATT
>CAKNWT010205640.1:0-16653 GCA_932066315.1 Andricus coriarius | reverse complement strand
TCACTTTTTTCCTTTTTGCCAATCAGCACGGCAAGAGAATTTAAAAAACATGTAATAACAGCTCATTCGATCTATCTATCAGATGTATTATGAATTTGAAATTCCAAAGAAAGCTTTGAAGGTTAGAAATGATTCAAATCAAGATATTAGTAAAGTACATTTTTCTCTTTATTTTTCATTCAGACAATAAAAAAATAGGTAATTTTTAGCAATAAAAACATTATAAAACAATAATTACAATGTTTACATCTTAAAATTGTTGGCATAAAAATCAGTCAAATTTTTCTAAATTTAAAGGAACCTAATTATATCGCATTGTTTTCACAGAAACAATCTAATTCAATATTAAGAAAGTGTAGGCCATTTTCGTTTTTTTTATGAGCATCAAAAAACCGGAAAAGGCCTACATTTTCTAAGTATTTCAAGCTACTGGCAAAAACAAAAACATCAATAAAATGGAATGATTACCATAGTTATTATTTCTGACGTTCAGACCTCAGCAGCTGACTTATGATCAGTGAATTCGTATTCCTTCTCGCAGCGCGTAAGGAAATTTGAACAATTTGCTGCGAACCATTGAGGGTATTTTCCTCGATTAATCCCGGCTTTCCTAGACCTGTTTTCTGGGTTAGCGTGTGCCATTGATAACGAGATTGATACTCAACATAAGACATCGGAGTATGCGGTTTCATAATCGACTTCCCCGGCGCACGTGAAGCCTATGTTAACGTTTAGTCTCGTGCACACATAGAGAGTGTTACGTTGACACACCTCGTTCCGATGGTCACTTTCTTTTCAACTTACCTAAGCTTTAAACCGACCACGTGTTTCGCGACACGTCTGCCAGGAGGTAATAATCTTGTGTAATCAGTTTTTTCGGGGTTTCCAAGGAACGGACAAATGCACCGATGATCAAATAGTTACGTAGTCCATTAGTCATTAGTTCATCAATGTATTTAATTTGGGCACTTAGGGCGTATAAAAAAAAGTTATTCATTCAAAGTTCTAATAGACATGAGATCTTTCTTTTGGGACCCAGAAACACTCCCCTAAAGTTTCATTTGAAAAAAATTTTTGTCTACGCATCGAAGATTTAGTTGAAAAACACTAAAAGCGACATACTTCTTATTTGAAAGACAACATATCTTTACGAGATCGAAGTAATCAGAAAAAATAGTCAGGAGCATGCAATTTATACCTTATAGCGATAATACCATTAAAATATGACATTTTTCAAAATCAACTTTTGCGCTATTTTCTCAAAGTTACATCAATTTTCGCGACTATTTAACAGCGCAATTTGCGATTATATGCTACCGGAAATTTATTTTCAATATATTGCAACAATAATAGAAACGAAGAAGGTTCCCTTATATGACGTTAAACGTTCAGTTAGTTTAAGTAAAACGTTCAAAGTTACTTTAACTAACCTCTTCACGTAGATCAGTAATTTTGAATAACGTAGCTAAGTTCGAGTTATTATTATTTTCCATAGATTGTCAATAATTTTATTATCTATAAATAAGGAAAAAATTTAGTTTGTATAGAAATATATAAACTTACAGTAGCCACTTTTTCGTCTGATATCGAGAAAATGAATATCGTTTAATTTGGCATAATGCATTTGGAGGTCAAGTTTTGTTGTTTCCCTTGCTTATCTTGATATTTCAATTTAATTACCGCATACAGTTGAAACAACCGTAAATTATTACACAGCCACGCAAAAAAAAGTCTGGTACTTTTTACGAGACACATCGATTCCTATGTATTTTGAGTCGCTGAATCCGAATCTGAGGTCAAAATAGCACCTTTCCCGATTGGTTTTCGACATGATATCAAAAAACCTTATTTTTGAGTATATGATGGTAAAGCATGGTTTTATGATAGATTTCAAGCTGCTGAATTCATATATAGTATCAGTTCAGTGATATAGCTATGAAGTCTGGAACATAACCTCAAAACAAAATTGAGCGGTGCTTTGCAGGACAAAATTAGATTTGTGTACTTCCAGGCATCGAATCCGAATCAGTGGATTCTTACTTATTCATCAGCACCACACTTTTTACTGATGAATGAGTGGAATTTCTAGCCGTTGATTAGAGAGTCCCTGACTCCCTGGATGACGTGGCTTTTATATATGGTTCTGCATACCACTGAATTTCGATGAAAGAACAGCTATTTGTTCTTTTTGTAATGCACTCTTTTGGATTCGAAAGATCTTCGTAGCGGCATTTTTCTTTTGTTCTGAGGCAAATCTCTTTTTAAAATACAACACTAGTCGGCCATCATATGTTCATCCCATCCGTCTTAATATCTTTGTTCCATCACTTTGATATTTTGGTGGAACCTTTCGCCCTGTACTTCACTGTAGTAAGATATCAAAGCGATGGAACAAAGATATATCAAGGCAGATGGGACGAAAATATGATGGTGGACTACTGTTGGATTTTAAAAAGAGATTTGCCTCAGAACAAGAGAAAAATGCCGCTACGAAGATCTTTCGAATCCGAAAGAGTGCGTTATAATAAGAACAAACAGCTGTTCTTTCATCAAAGGTCAGTGGTATGCAGAACTATATATAAAATCCACGTCATCTAGGGACTATCTAATCAAGGGCTAGAAATTCCACTGATTTATCAGTGAAAAGTGTGCTGCTGATGAATAAGTAAGAATCCACACAATACATGTGTCTCGTCAAAAGTACCAGACTTTTTTTTGTGTGGCTGTGATTATTATCAGGGCACAATGTCTATTAGATTTTAACATTGGCGTGCATTTTAAGTGGTAAACCTCTTTTAAATTACTAAAGTAAATCCGAACTGTCGCTGCACCCGATTAGACGGTCTCCATTTTCTTTCGATGCACCCATATCTCTATTCTAGGTATACTTATATGTGTATCGTCTATATGATATCCCTGGTATAGGGAATATGGTCAAATACTTGCCAAGATATTAACTGTCGCTGATCTAAGGATCTTTTTAAATTCCTTCGTTTGACTACAAGCTATACGTTGAGCTTATTATAAGGAATAATTTAGGTTCCACAGCTCAACTTTTTTTACGTGTACCTAAATTTGTGTCTGTACAGTGAGGAATTTATTTTTACCAAATTTTATCTTGCTTACCCGAATAAAAATATTTGGTCTTGCTTTTGTCTTGAATGTCTTTAATATGTCTTCAAAACCATGATGTATGGTTCCGTCTCACCAGCTAGACGTTGGAGATATACAGACTTCTCTTGAATATATGGCTGCAGCTGTGCCAAGACAAGACCAGGTAGACTTGTCTTGAGACACGTAAGTTGACATCTGCTAAGTATTAAAATTTTACAACCGATAAGACTTGTAATTTTGTACTAACTGATTTTTAAACTGGAAATTCGGAACCTGTCAGTTTTACCAACTACAGGCATATAAAATTGTTCTTCAAAAGATTAAAACTGACATTTTCTACAAGTATCTAGTGAACTGTGAACTGTTGGAGATAGAAAAAAATGGACAAAATTTTTAGATTCGCCATCCAAAGAACATAATTATTGCAGATCAACAAACTTATTGATACATAAAAAATAAATACCATAAAGATAAACAGTTTAAACATTCTGTAAAATTTCAAGCGGATTAGCGATGATCCTGGAAAGTTTTGGGAGCCTTTTGGCCTGTCTATGAGTTATAAATCTTTCGGGTTTTTTCCAAATCAAATAAACTTGTCTCAAGACATCAATTTTTGACTTTTCAATCGAAAATATTCATCCTAAGACATCCAAAATAGTCTGGTTCCGTCTCACGAGCGAGACATACAGAATAATTTGAAATTGTCTTGGATTAGTGTTTACCCAAGACAAAATCAAGACCAAACATTTTTACCCGGGTAGGTGTCCTTCAGATTAAATAAGATAAGTATTTTAAAACTGTTCTAAAGGCTTTGTCATTATACAGACACAAATTCAATTAAGACAACGAAAATTCCTTTGATCATAAAATAGAAAGCAATATTTCACTGTTAGGTATTTTCCTGTACTTCAAAGAAAACAACAATTATTTCAATAGCAACCTGTTTCATACATTGTTGTTTCAATATATTGCAAACAGATTCACGATTTAGGCAGAGTAAAAAATTCTTTAATGTCATTATTGCTATACAGGTATAAATTCACTTGCACTAAAACTATTGTATCTCATAACTTAGATCTCATAAACAAATTGTTTGGTCTTCAAATAAGAAGTGCATCGCTTATAATGTTCTTTGACTACATGTACGAAACGTAGACAGAAGAAAATTTGTTTTTGGAACCTTAAGGGAGCATTTTTGATTACTAAAAGAAAGTTTTCATCCCTATTAGAACCACGAATGAAACAGGGATGGTTAAAGATACCGATGTGTTAAACATTGGGTGTATGGTTGCAATCACGCTGTCAAGGGCTGACACTATAATTTTTACGTAACAAACATTTACATGATTTTGTGTTAAAAAGAAGACCGAGAAGAAATTAAAAAGACTACTTATTAGATTAAATTATATGACAAATTAATCTTCATATCTTGTTTGCGTTCCTTCTCCTTTTTTCTATTTTAAACAAAATATCTATCCCCACTTTTTAGAACTTTCTAAACCCATCCGGTGTCTCTATTTCATTCACTTCTAAAATTAATTTGTGCAACTCATTCCTTACGTTAATAATTTTGAGTATGTGAAGTTATCTCCTGGTGCTTCATTACTTTTTAAATCTTTTAATGTCCTATCAAATTCTGACCATAAAACTGCATCTCTTATCTCGAAATTGCCTTGATTTTTACTCGTGCTTGCTCAAAGTTTCGTTATTACACAACTCGTTTAGCATTTACACCGCAAAATGATTTTCCAAGTAATAAAAATTAAATTTCACAGCAAGGTAAATAGTCACATTACATATGTTCGCCAACAGCAAAATGCGGAGAAGAAAATGTACATAAAGATATTTTTTCAACTCTCGAGAAACAACAGTATTGCAAACTGAATGAAGCTTTGCATCAAGTTCTAAAAGTTGGCAAAGCTGATTCGATTAATATCCGGGTTTAAACAAGAAAATCCTATTTGATTTGAAAGGTTCGATTAAGATAGTCTTGCAAATGACGTAGGCAATAAAAGGAAATCCGAATTTAACGTGGGCATGATACATTCGTTCGAACGTATATAAGTATGCGAAATGGGTTCAATGTACGAAAAGTGCTCAAGATGTTGTTCGGATGTGCTGGGATGTTGCTTTGAGTAGGTGGAGACTTACTAGATCATATTTAAAAATATGTATATTGTAGATCCTATAGTCTGCTGACGTCGTATAACGTAGATTTATAGGCACCGATTCTGGTGAGTGCAAAATACCGATCAAGTAATAAAATCATATGCGGGTAGGAGAATGGGTCCTGTTTCGTAGACGGGTTTACCGGCAAACCGATACACACCTACGTGCCACTCATACATACATGGTGTTCTATTGAAATTATCAATAACGTACTCCTTTCCTTCACTCTCTATAGGTATTTTACCGGACTTCATGATACCGGATTCTTGTTCTACAAAATGCAGAATTTAGAAGGGTACATGTCATTACGACTGCTCTTTCAGCAGATCTTCACATCTCATCGTGACATCATCATATTGCAGTACTTGAACATGAAGTTTCATTACATAGTACAAAAAAACTGCTTATCCTGAAAAGTACGCCGATTCGGTGTTGTTTTGAGTTGCAACAAAAATGAGACAACGGAGAATAAGAATGCAGCTATGTTGATGTTACAGTTTCACACTTGAATTATTCTCATTTTGAGAAAAAATTTCTTAATTTGAGAACATAACAAATGAGTTGAAACAAAAATGATCTAACTGTTTTTCTGTGAGAAAATAGCCTGAAGATGCTCCAATTACTCAAACAATGGTAACATCTTAAAGACCATCCTAAAGTTGAAAGATATCTGCAGCTCTACAGCAATTAAGCTTATTCAGGCACACTCGGTTTCATGGTCCATTCAGTTCTTACTGTCAGCAAATTCATCTCCCAAACTGATAATTTTCTTCACAAAAAAATAACATATTATTACTTAATTACTGCTAATTAGTTTTAAGCGTCAACTCCGTGACATTATTACGATAACTTAATTTTGTCTTGAGTTTTGAATAGTGCATCTCGTTGCGAAAGTCGAAATGCAAATTTCGTACCCTTGTACAAATATATTATCTGCTGCAAAATCAAAATATCATGAAAATACAAACAAAACAGACTCAGAAGAAGGATATATAGCTGAAGGGTTAGTTAGAGTTAACTGAATCGCTTTTACGGCATAATAAGTGTTTGCAGCTGCACAATGGACCACTTCATTACGCCTGTGCCTCGTGGAAGGTCAGTTGACGACTAGTTTTTTTTTTTTTTTTTTAAGAACCAAAGGTAAACAACCTATTGATGTCTTTTGAATTCCCACCCGGATGCAGTTGGGACAGGAAATTTCAATGGCCGTGGCTATGTGTACCAAAATGTCGGTAAAATAATAGCCGCCTTTGGTTGGCACGTGTAGACACTTCTAACCGGGGGGCTACTCACTAAGAAATCTTAGATTGCTGCGCGGGATAACTTAAGAGAAATCTTGGAGGAACTCTTGGAAATCTTTCAGCAATCTAGCATTCGTCACAAACCTTGGAAATCTTTGGCCAAGTGTAGACAGAGGGTGTGGAGCACTCCGACATATGTTCCTATGCGTGGAACGAACAGCCGACTGAATCCGAAAGCTGCCGAGTTTAGCCGAGTCTATAGAATCCCACACGTGAGTTCTGATCACGAGCAGCATCGGAAATCTGCGAACTCCCAGCAATCTTAACGAAATCTTGGAAATGTCTACAAGAATTCAATACAGATTGCCGCATTCACAGTTTTAAGATTTCCAGATTTCGTAGTGAGTAGCCCCTCGCTTCTAACTTCAATAGAATCGACGAACACTAAAGTGTATCAAAGACGCTCAGCAACACTTTTTTTAAATTTGTGTCTTCGTTCAGTTCGTTCTACTAAACAAAGTACGACACGACGGCGGAAATCAGATAAACTACTTAGTGAATAAGCGGCGAATCCGCATTGATTGAATACAAATCGTTGGCACGTCCATCACAGGTAGACATGACGTGGTCTATTTTGCTTTGCGGAGCAACAAGGTCGAGGCACTTTCGACAGGTTCCTGATCCGTCAATTTAGGTATGCTTGCTCTAATAAACGGGCACGGGCTCTATATATGGAAACGATTCACTTCCGATACCGAGCAAGGTCGAAAGGATTGGCGTTTCTATCACCTTTTTTTCGTCTCTTAGCGACGTTTTTACCTGTTTCTTTTATTTTTTTCTCTTTCTCAGTACCTCGTTGCGACCACAGCCCACATTTACAGAAATTTAATTACACGCGCGTGCCACTCCGCAAACGAGCAGCTGATGTACAAAAGGTTGTTCTCGGGTCCTTATAATAATATATAATACACTAAATTCACAATGTAATGGGACGGCTTATGTGTTTTAGTTTTCGAAGATTTTCCAGCTCCTGATTCGTTAGTAGTACTAAATCGACGACGTTCAACGCGTCACAGACTTTTACCATTAATCTTGTATCCAGTTTATTATTATATATCAGTGTGCCCTACTAGCGGCGATTGAACTCGCGGTATTAACGATGTATGGTTTGCATCATACTTTAGACGCCTATATGAGAGGTCATCGCCATCAAAGTACCTTTCATTTTTTCTATGGCAATACGAACAGGTATATACGAGCAATTTACAAACAAGCTCACGGACTAATGCAAATCAAAAATACATTTGAAGATTTTATCTAGAAAACATGTTAAAAATATGAAAATTGAATGTAACTATTAGGGTGGATCGAAAAAAAAAGTTATAAACTGAAAACGTTTTAGCACTGAATAGTCTCCTTTTGGGTCTCTTATAACGTGTATCAAATTTTAAATAAATCGATTAATTGTCTTGCGGTTGGGGGGAGTCGAAATAGAATAAAAAAGTTTTGTGATCGCAGAGTTTTGGAAAAATCGTGAATGTTATTTTTGTTTCTTAATCTGCATAATATGCCTAATTTTTACAATTTATTCAGATTTTTTATTTGATTATATAGTAGAACTTTAATTTTTTATGGAGACCTGAAAATGAAAAAAAAAATCTAGAACCTTCAAAAATTACAAATAATTTTTTTCAGCATAGAAAAACTTTCTTATGTTCCAAATATACATACCAAAAAATGGAGAAGATTAGATCGTCAAAAATGACGAGTTAATTTCAAACATTTAGCAACTCGTCATTTTTAACGATCTGATCTTCTCAATTTTTTTAAAAGTACATTTTGAACATAACTATATTTGCAGAATTTAAGCTTTTAAGACAACATAAAATAAAATGCATGTCTATAACGAACTAAATCTTGATTTCACAAACAGAATAAATAAAGACAGCATCAATACTCCACATATTACGTTATGCTATTGCAAGTGATTTTTGACACACCCCTCCCTCTTGCGACAATTTGTGACATTTCGGTAACCTTCCACCCACACCCACAAAGTGTCGTGTAACACTGAACCTTCCCCCCCTTGCCAATTTTTAATACGAAAAATAAATGTAATTTTATATAATCGTTAATCGAAAAATGAATAATGAGTTAAAATAATGTGATACTCGTGTGAGAATACTTTTTATTAATTCTTTTTAGACATTTAAACCTTATAAACTACATTTGTTGTCGGTAATATTAGTATTTAATTGTAATGTATCGACACGGATTTAAATTTTATTTTTTTAATCAGAGTAGCGTCACGTGTTGCCAGTACAGCCCCCCCCCCCCATGGGACACGGGCGGTAGGGCATACCCCCACCCCTCCCCTTCACAGCGTCACGTAATATGTGGATGCTCCCAAAGATGAATATGATGAAACCAATAATAATTTTAAAACAAAATGAAAACAATGTCAAATGACACTGCGACTGCGTTTCTCATATAAAGTGGCAAATGTTGATCAAATCCTTCTATAGTACACTTATACACAATTGATTGCACATCACTTTAATTGCTATTTTTCTTTGATCGTTCACTTATATAATAAATAAATTTTATCGGAGCAGATCACGCGACTTGTCGTTTACTCTCGCGAAGCGCGACTCGCAGCACCAGCATGTGGCGAAACAAACTGGTCACTGAATCAACCAGTGATATTAGAATCACTGAAAAATCAGGGATTTTTATGTATCTGATTGAATTCAGTGATCACTTTTTCCCATTCCTTTACTAACATTGATTGAAATTTGAGTAAAACATAAAAACCTCACTGGTTTATAAGTACAAGCTGGAAATGTTTGATGACTTGAATCATCATATATGTGAACCCTCTCATAAGCCATTTTATGGATTTTCTTACATAAGATAGTTTAGTTATAAATTAGGCACTGTCTAGTATTACGGAAATTTCGGTACCTACACCCTTTTTCCAGCTCGTTTAATTTATGGAAATTTCAGCAATACTAGCCCTTGCTTAGCCTTAGACTAGCTGGTTTCCGATCTGAGGGGTTTGATTTTTCTTAGTCGCACCTCTATAAAAGCAAACTTGTTTATCTCAAAATATTGTAGGAAAACATCCTTCTCGCGGCACTCGCCGTACATGCCCGATTAA
This sequence comes from Andricus coriarius, assembly GCA_932066315.1. NCBI lineage: Eukaryota > Metazoa > Arthropoda > Insecta > Hymenoptera > Cynipidae > Andricus > Andricus coriarius. Next base: position 6,969 of record CAKNWT010205640.1, on the reverse strand, counting down.
TATCCATTTCATAATAAATAAGAAGTTATTTTTAAAATCTTGAACATCCCAAAGTTGCCTTATGCAGGGGCATACGCAATTAAAAACAGAATTGTAGAAAGAATAAAACGAGTTTAGAAAATTTAACTTGCTTAGCATGTCGCCCTTTAAGTTTGTTTGTTAGATATTCGAAACGCACATGTAATAGATAGATTCTGTTGTCACGTGACAAGCCTCACTGTCGCCTATGACGTGTAACAAATATACATACCGGACTCAAAAGGTTGAAACACTAAGTATATTGGCAAATTAAACTTACTATTCTGAGTGTAATTAAGAATTTCTAAATTTCTAAAAGTGATTTATTTTTGTATTGTTCTTGAGTTTGAACAGTTCCAGTATTTATAATTTAATACTTTATTATTGTATTTCTTAGTAAGAACCATCATCTTTAGATCAAGAATCTGGGAAATCATCAAAAATAAAATATATTGAATTTTTAAAATCGATTAATTTCTAACCGTATAGTTGAATTTTCAACTAAAAAAGATAGAAAAAAGATTCTATCTATTTTAGATAGAATAATTTCGAGGATTGTTTTCGTTTACAACGAAGTCATGATACGTTTTTTAACAGGCGTTTGGATAATAGTCTTCCTTTAAACATTTTAAAGTATATGGCAATTACCCACTCTCCACCATCAAATATAATTTTGTTTGGTTATATGATTAATAATTCTCAGCTGTGTAGAGTTTATTTGATACGGGATCTGGGAGTTAAGTTTAATCCTCAGTTGCGTTTTAAGGAACAAATTACTAATCTTCGTACAATTGGCAATAAAAATATATAGGCTTCCTGATTCGATCTTGTAAAAGATTTAAAAACGTAGAGACAATTATTACGCTATACAGTGGTTTTATGCATGCGAGACGAGAATAAGCGTCTACAATTTGGGCACTGAATCCCATCTGTCATATTGATGCTCTTGAGAGGATTCAAAAAAAGTTTTTGAAGCATATTGCATTTAAAAAATACCGAGCTTCTCCCCACCGTGCTTTGCCTTATTTGCCAGTAGCTATTCGATTTATAGAGTCTAGAGGAAAGCATATCCCTTGCATTTTTTTAAATTCTATATAAAATCCTCCAGGGTAGCGTTGAATGCCCCTAACTATTAAACCAAATATCTTTTCGAGTGCCTCAATATGACTCCCGTTCACAGAAACCCTTTTATATTAAAACCTAAAAAATTTGTACTGAGTAGTAGATATTTATTTGAGTTATGCTGATTATGCTGTGAATTTGAATCTATCCTATATGTATTAGCAATATTGAACCCTGTAATTTTCATTTCCTGTTGGGATTCAATAAATTGAAATTGAATTGAACTTTGTAAAATGTTTATCAAATTAAATGTCCCAGTAATCGCGATGGTCCCAATATTCGTGAAACTTTGTTATAATTTGAATATATTGTTAAAAAAATAGGTTAAAAGTAACATTCAATAATAAAACCCAATTATTTTGAGTAATTTCTAGCAGCAAATGGAAACTAAATGCATTAGAATTAAATAAAAACCCAGAAAATTGGAATCACTGTTCCTGGAACGTTAACCTTATATTATATTTTATTTAAACTTCAAGAAAACATTGAAATTTACACTATTTTTACAATATCTTCTTACATAATTGACAAAACGCCTTCATCTTGGCTTATTTTATAGAGAATTTTGATAGGTTTCAACCGATTTTAGAGAAAAATATTTAACTTTCTTATAATTGACATTAAAAGAACTTAAGCAATTATCGAACAAATTTGATGGTATCATACACGATATGTGTAACCAACAGATTTTCTTCTCTCTAATTTTCGACTAAAACAAAAAAGAAGATAATTGAAACAGTAGATTTTGCGATAAAAGAAAAAAATTCCCGACCCTAAATCAAATTCCCGGGATTTTTCCGGTCAAACCGAATTCCTAGGGGTTTCCCACTATGTTGTTTTTTTCCGGCATAGGCATGATAAAGTCGCGTTTTGACACCTTTCTTCGTAACATAGAGTGACACATTATTATGGCTAATCTTCAGAACTGCCGTATAAAGTCTTCTTATGGAAGTTTTCAGGAGTATTAAACTCACCATCGAGTTGACGTTAAGTTTAAAAGAGTGATTGTGAGTAGCGATTGGACCAGCAGGAAGTGATAAGATACTATTAATGACCGATAAATTAACATAAATTACCGACAATGTCAGGAAATTTGTAGATATCTTAAATTTCTGGAAATTGTTGAACATCTTAAATTTCCGGAAATTTATAAAATTACTAGAAATTGAAAAAAAAAATTTCCATAATTTCAAAAAAATTTAAATTACTAAAATTTTTTGTAATTTCTGGTATCAATGCCGGAAAAATATGATATGGGACACAAGCGTAAACTTTTTTTTTGCTCGAGTGACGTTTACAGAAGGAGCAGTCGGCTTGCCCCCGGCTCGCCTTCAACTCCGTCTACAACTTGCCTGCGACTACGCCTTCGGCTTGCCTATGACATTGCTTTTGGCTCGCCTACGTCTCACCGACCGCTCCTGCTGAGAACATCCTCCTCACCTAAAAACCCTAATTTTACACACCTGCCACATAAACTAATAGTATAATAAAAATAAAAGAACAAGTCTTGAAGCCTAAAAGTTTAAAAATTGAATGTGCTCACAATTGTGCAATTTCAAATTTAGACATTGGAAATTCGTCAAACATTTCACAAAGTAGTCATGGTCATTCTAAATGTCACGTCACATTTTCATGTGACATGACATTCAAAAGTGATTTTAGTTTTATGTGACCAGACTTATAATATTTAAGACACAATCTTATACATTTCCGGTGACTCTCATTAAGTAGTAGAAGAAAAATGAACAATATTTAATGAAAAGTCACTAGAATTTTATAAGATTACATAGTCACATCAAACTCTATATGTGTTTTTGTACTTTAAAAAAAATGCCAGATAAATAAACATACTCCCATTTCCCGGATCTCGCGGTCATATCCTAGTCGAGTGGCGTTTGGAAATGGTATCATTAAAAAAATCAGGATTCCATTCTAAATCCGAATTCAGTCGGAATAATTGCGCGGTCATTCCTTATAATTTCTTTTTCCAAAGGATTCCGTCGTTAATCCACGGCCATTCCAAATAATTCTACATCATTATGGACAAAGATCGCCTTCCTTCTGAATCTTTTTTCATTCTCAATGACTTTACTTTCATTCCCAGCCCAGGCCTGGCGCTAGTCTTGCCCAGGTCTAACTTTATGTAGACCGTCTATCTAGCCTAGAGGTTCTGTATGGTATGGCCCAGGGCTGGCGCTGCCCAGCCAACCAAGAATAATACAAGTTCTAAGTTCAGTATAGAAGGTCTGATCCGGCCCAGGACTGGGGCTGATCAGCTGTCGTAGAGCAAAAAAAGTTTTAAGTTCGATCATCAAATTTTTCCTTGACATAATTCGAAGAAGATACAGGGTATCTAAGATGATAGAAAATAAGAAATTCGCACTATCAAAACAATACTTTTTTTCTTATCACCTTGGCAGTCTCGTCCGCTCCAGGTTTGGCGCTAATCAGTTTAACACACTTATAATGAGAAATGGAATGAATAATCAGCCATTAAATAGTGTCTGACCAGCCAATAAATAGCGGCTGACCATACTATAGTCATATATAGTCTGTAAACCAGACGGTCTGGTCTGGGCCGGGCCAGCGCCAAAAGATGTTTCCACATAAGAAGCAGATTTCACGGATTCAGAACTATTAATTTTCCACCAATGAGTCTACAGAACGTCTATATCGTTCGTCATTAACTTTAGAAAATAATAAAAACGCGCTAATTGAGGGCAAATTACCCTAAACCTGCCAAAATACAAAGACAACCGGTTAACTGAAAAGTTAAGTCCACGTTTTGACAATTTCTTCACAAAACGAAACCAATATTCTTTCGATATTCAATAATCGTCATGCACTGAATCAGCATTTTCACAAATCATTCTCATTGCGTTATATGTATGACAATAGAAATACATTACAGTTTACCTTGAAAACCGGAGATGAGTTCTGAGGAGAGGTAAGAGAGTTGAGGGTGAAGGAGACGAGAGGACTTTGGCGGCGATTTAGCGATCTCGATCAATTCGCGAGATCGCGACCTTGCAGAGTCACCACACGCTGTTTCAGGAAGGAAGTGAGACCTTGTCTGAAATAGAGTGGTATGGACCGATCCTAATCTAAATGCCTACTATCAAGGAAAAGCGAAAGATTTGCCTTGCCTTGTGTTTCTCCATACCACTACAGTGAAATCGTATGACGTTATTATGACAATGTCGATCACCACGCGCTACACACATATTTCTAAGGTCAAAGTAATTTTTAATTATTATTTTATCTATATAGCGGATTTGTCTAGTTCATGATATAATATTATATTCCGGATATTCAGTAAAATAAAGAAGAAGACAAATTGCATTGCTAGCTTTATTGTCAAATAATAAAAGGCTTCATATTATATTAAGGGCATGATCACATGCCTTTAATGAAAACTTTGGGAGATAGATCATAAAGAATAGGAATATGGACGTTTGGGTATTCTTGTTTTTGAAAAAAATGCAGAAAAGGTAATTTCTATTTTACCGACTTATTAATTCTTTTTCTTTTACATAAAAGAAAATTACCCAGAAGACCGATGTCATCTCAATTACAATTTCACAAATTTGCAGCCAAAAATATTTATTATCGTGGATAAAATCCTAGAGAAACTGATATGACGCATATAATAAGTATCACATGCTCTTGAAGGTGAGCGATATTCATCACAACCCGGATTTAAGAAGTTATACCACAGCCTAAAGGGGCGTTGAAACTATATTAAACAAGATTATGTTGGATGAGGATCTGCGGCGGGAAAACCTGATCCGGAATGACGGATGACTTGAAGGAGGCCCCAAAAAATCGCACCAGTAATGCAAAAATTGATTGTCTTCTTCAGAATACTAGGCCCAGAAAAATACTTGATTGAACCTATCAACATTCTTTGGCTAATACGGTTGATCATACCGTATTTTTTGGGTGATCTGCGCAAATGCTTTAGTTAATCTAAATAAGTTTTTTCGTTGACTAAATTAGAAATTGTGGTTGATGTAACCAAAGTTTTTAATTAATATAAGAAAAGACCATTTATTTTACAAATGACTAGCCATGGGTTTTTTATCTGGTGACATTTAGCAGTTGTTTATTTCAACTATAAAATATCAGAAAATGGAACAATTCCACTGCAAGCCATTTGCATTTTTCAATATTAATTGTGGGGGATCCTTTATTTATTTGATTAAGAAAATTCTTTTACTTGATTTATGAAAAACTCGTTCTCAATTTTAATCAATGTTACAGTACAGGGCGTGTACCGCCTCAAATTATGCAAACTGATTCACTAGATTCCCTCATGTCACTTTTAAGATCATTTTAACCAAATATTTTGTTGATTTAACCAATAATTTGATCAATTCTAATCAAAAGCTCTATTACAGTATTTAATAGACAGAATAGCCATTCAATCAATAAATTGTCTTTAAACTTTACTTCTCAGTCGATTCATAATTTCAAAAATACCTTTATTTTCATTCAACAAATTAATTACCTATTAAAGCAATCTTTACTGAAAATTACAAGGTTTAGAATGGTAATGGGTTCAAGAAATTAGTTTTTATTAAGCACTTGTTTTGATGAGTGATTTCCTTCATGTCATACCAATTGACCAAGTTTTTCCGCTACATTTTAATGTGGCGTAAAACTTTTTCCGAATGATATGTGATCTTCTTTCCTAAAAGCAGTGAAACGCAAATCAGACATATAGATTCGATTCGCCTAATTTATATGTCTTGGACGTCTTGTTTACACTGAATGATGCAGCCATGGCTATTTATAGCATTACAAAAGATACTGCAGTAGCTACAATTCAAAATACAAATTTTTTTTTTGCAACTTTGAGTTGACTAGGAACTCATTTTGTAATAAATGATACAAAAGGGCCTAACTTAGACAAGTATGTTTCCAACCATCAGTATACTCGGCTCATTAAAAGATAAAGAAAGAATGAGGAAAAGAGTAAGGGGTTAGTTTGGTTGACTCTTTCCTTATTTTCCCTCTTTTTTTGCTTTGGAATGTATTTGTCTCTGATGAGTCCAACATACTGATTGTTGGGAACATACTTTTCTCGGTTAAGCGCTTTTGTGTAATTTATTACACAAGATAACTTTGTTAGACATTATTTTTATAAATATCTTTCTTAAAATTAAAAATTAGAATTTAAATGTGGACTTCTATATGGTCAGTTTTTCCGAAAATGCGTTTAAACCGACGATAAGGGCCCTTTTCATATAAAGGTCTACAAATCACCGCCTAAAGTTGAGGATATTATGCGCTTCGAGCGAAAACAATTTCCCCTTTATTTTCTCTGCACTGGATTACATTTTCCAATCAAACTTTTCAGGCTTTAACTCGGCACAAGTTTATCTCAAAAGAAAATTTCTTTTTTCCATAATTAAAAATTCGATTTTCGCGAAAAGGAAATTTCTCTCCTGAAAAATCACGTAAATTGTGTTTATATTTTTTTCGAATGCCACCCTTCAATTAGTAAGAGTCTATACAGGTGACTAAGAAACTAAACCTTTCGGAACGGAAACCAAGTCAATGGCTTGATGACTCTTTTTCAGACTTTCAAAAATATTATAAAAAACACAATTTGATTTTTCGGCTCATTAGAGACAAATATTATAGAAAACGTTCAAATCTTGCACAAATGCAAAACGACAAACCATGACTAGTGAAACAAAATTTATAATAAAATGTTCTATTTCAGTTTAAACATCAATTTACTTTAAAGTTTAATCCAAAGAAAACGTAAACAAAGCAATAACTACTGAAATTTTACCCTATATTTATATACTTAGATTATAT
>CAKNWT010205626.1:0-11996 GCA_932066315.1 Andricus coriarius | reverse complement strand
CCTTATGCGACTAACTTGACCTAATTTTGCAGCCAAATAATTCTGTTTGTGTATAAAATATGTATATTCAAGTGGTTCAAAGCAAACCAGACAAAAGGACAATGCTTTTGTTTCAAGACAACTTTTTCTCTGAGTGATTGTTAATTAATATTAATTGTTTTATTAATTAAATTAACAATAATTTATTTATTATTTATTTATTATTTATTAATTAACAATAATTTAATTAATTTAATTGTTTAATTGATTGTTAATTAATATTGTCTGAAAACCAATCAAATGTTTAATGTTAAAAATATGAGAAACATTATGGGGAGGGGGGGCGTTAGCGCGAAGCCCCCTAGTTTATATATATAAAAAACCTTATTTTATCTCGTATTTAATCAATTTAACTTTTTTAAATATGAAGAATAGATGAGTACACATCGAGGAAATCGCGATCTTGATTTGAACTTCCAGAAGAACGGAAGGAAATTTATCATTAGAGGCAGAGTTACCGACAGTGCTCGAATCTCAGTGGATAAAATATATATAATACGCAAAGAGGGGTAGCTTGCTTCACGAGGGTTTGTCCCTGGAAGCGAGAGATGGAGCTTTCAAAAGCACTAAAGTGCGTGGGCACGTTTGACTCTGCAGGGGTACTTTTGGGCCGAGCTTACCCGCGCTCAGAGCTCACTATGGATTTGCCATTAATTCAAACGGCTGGAAAACTATTGTCTGAAACGCGCGCACCCTTCTTAGAAGCAACGAATACCTGCGGTCTATTTTGTGAAAAGAAAAAGTAAGAAAAAGCAAGGAAAAGAGGACACTGAATGCCGTACTTCTAACAACACGCGAAGGAATCCCCTGCACGCGAGACATCCTTCGGGAATACGAAATATGCTTCTTCCTGACGATTACTTTTAACGTCCTCTTCACCCCTCTTATGAAACTTTATGCTGGAAGAAATTGTTTCCATAATTTTTCAATTGTTTGGAAAGGTTCCGTCAGTCATTTTAATTTTTCACTTATTTGATACGAATAGCTTGCTTGAAAAAAACTCATTAGCTAAAGTAGAGATAATATTTGAGTAATAAAGATTTTAAAAAAACAATTCAAATTTGATTGTCAGTTTCTTGCATATGAGGTTTTATGACTGATTATGATAGTTTTTACTCCAATGGATATTTTAAGACCAAAAACAAAAAAATCTATCAGATCCTTTTTTAAAGAAGTCCATTAGAGGAAATCTAAAAATATCATAATTTTCAGTAAAAATGTTTTTAAATGATAAATTATGTTTATTTTGAAACTTGAAATATTCTATGCAAAAAGCATTAAATTCCTTAAATTATTTTCAGATATAATTGATCAATATTTGAAACATCAGTTTATGATTTTAATTTCTTTGAGGATTTTGATGCCCAATGTTGGATTTAGGGTCATGTAAATTAAAAACAGTTAACTTTTTAAAAAATATTTGAATAATTATTTAACTAAAATGTTTTTTAATAAGTTTTTATTTCTACTACAGTGTGAAGTAAGAAAAAAAAGTACTTTCACAGAAATTTTTATATAATTTTAATAATTATAAAAAAAATGTTATATAATTTTGAAACTACAATATTAAGCAAAAAATAAAACTTTCAATTGTATATTGCGTGCCTGAAAAAATTATATTCAGTTTACCTGGCCCTATAAAGCCATCAACGAACATCAAAATTCTCAAAGAAATTTATCATTGAGGGTCAACTGTTTAAATTCAAAAATAATTTCTTTTTCACACAATAGTTAATAAAGTAAGCAATATTTTTTATCAGCTGCTTAAAATTTCGAGAAAAGTCCCCTGAATATGAATAATTGAATGCCCAGGGTAGCCTTTCGAAAAGTTGGTTGTTTATTGTTCAAACAGGCTTTTTTAAAACAAATACGTTATTTATGAAAAAAAATTCTGTAAACGTTTTTCCAGCAAGCTTGAACCATGGCAAAACTTTCTTCAGTTTACTCTTTTTTGTACAATTAACAGCTGTCAAGTTATAGCATTATAAACAATTGAATTTGCACCAGAATAAAAATATTTGAAGATAGATATCTCAGCACCTGTCGGATAAAAGTTTTATTTTGATCGGAAATTTTATTTATTCTATGTAGAGTACAATACGTGTCTGGAAAAGCAATTTGCCTTCATTTGAAATTTTTGGGTCCGATAGGTGCTGATATATCTATCTGCAAATATGTCAATTTATGCCAAATTAACTTGTTTTTAACGTTATAAATTAAAAACGATTAATCATACAAAAAAAGAGTAAAATTAAGAAAGTTCAAGCTTTCTGAAAAATATTTTAGAAATTTTGTTCCATAATTAATGTATTTGTTTTTAAAAAAGCTTGTTTAAACAATAAAGTAATAAGCGACCAACTTTTCGAAAGTGCACCCTCGATATTTATAATCAGGGAACTTTTCTAGACATTTTAAGCCAAAGTTATTCTCTATACCTCTCAGTGCATACAGAAGTATTAGCGGCGACTGGATTATGTGAAGAAGAAATTCACGATGATATAGTATAACGAAATGTCTCTAAAATCTTGCACTCATTGTTGTTGAAAACCTTATTGACTTTTAAGTGTCTTGGAATTGCCCCATTTTATTACATTTCAAATTAAAAATGAAATCCGTTGCTAACTTTTAATTTGTTTACAACTACTGTAACTTGCACTCATTGTTGTTAAAAACCTTATTGACTTTTAAGTGTCTTGGAATTGCCCCATTTTATAACATTTCAAATTAAAAATGAAATCTGTTGCTAACTTTTAATTTGTTTACAACTAATGTAACTTGAACTCGTTGTTGTTAAAAACCTTATTGACTCTTAAGTGTCTTGGAATTGCCCATTTTATCACATTTCAAATTAAAAATGAAATCCGTTGCTAACTTTTAATTTGTTTATAACTACTGTAACTTTAATTTGTGATCGCTATGGTGGCAAATATTTCATCACACTGTTCTTGCACATACTGCAGATCTTAATTTATCTACTTTGAAAAGAGAATACAACTTTTTTTTTGTATTATTCATTGCCATTAATTATTTAATACCGCGGGGTTGCTCATTCGAATTTTTATTGTAAACCAGATATTAAGATTTCAAAGATTTCAAAAATTTCAAAAGATTTCAGAAGATATCTTCGGGGTAATAAAAGTTTAAAAAAATGTAAAAGTTTCTGAAATATTTTAAAATATTTCAAATTATTTCGATTGATTGTAACAGATTTCAAGAGATTTGAGGAATTTTCAAAAATTTTTAGGGATTCTTAACCAATTTAAGAGATTACGAAGAATGTTATGGGATTTTAAGAGATTTAAAAATATTTCAAGCGATTTTCAATAATTTCTAGACATTATATAACAAATTGTAAATGATTTTTGACTTTCACAGAATATATATTTGAATTTTAATAAAATCAAGATAATTTGAAGGGATTTTGAGAAATTTTAAAGCGTTTTTAATGGGTTTAAAAATCTGTCACGGCATATCAAAAAACTGTTTAAAGTTTCAATGGATTTCAAAGAATTTTTAGGAATTAAAACGTATTTAAAAAGATTTCAGGGACTTTTGAAGTATCTTAAAATATTTTAAGAGATTTCGCAGCACTTCCGAAAGGATTGCAAGTAAATTCAAGGTATATAAAGAGATTTTAACGATTTTGGAAAAGTTTTTAATTTGTTTAAAAATAATTCTCGGGATATTGCAAAACTTTTAAAGGTTTGAAGTGATTACAACAGATTTTAAGGGATTTCAAGAGATTTCTAGAGATCCTAAAGTATTTAAAAAGATTTTAACGATTCTCGAAGTATTTCCAAATATTTAATGGAATTTCGCAAGATTTCAAGTTATTTTTACAGATTTCGAACAGTCTCACAGGATTTCAAGTGATTTCTAAACATTTTAAGGAATTTCAGAGGACTTCTAGGGATTGCAAGAACTAATTTCAATAGGTTTAAAAAATTATTAAACATTTTAAATGATTTCAACAACAAAAAATCGGGATTTCATGGGCTTTCAAAATTATTCAATTTTGTGTGAAATATTTTAACAAATTTTGAAGTCTTTCAAAGTATTTGAAATGATTTTCAGGACCTTTATGTGATTTTAGATAAATTTTTTGTATTTCATATGCTTTCAGAAGGATTCAAGGAATTTTAAGACATTTTAAAAGCTGTAAAAGGTTTCGAAAGATTTCAAGAGTGGTCAACCCTATATTTAATACTAAGGCATAAGTACTTAGGGATAAAAAATATTTATTTTTATTGTTTTTATAAGGTTTGTGGCCAGTGAACCGTAAGTAGCCATTTTCTGATATAGTGCCATATTTTAAGTTTCAGAACTTATAAGAATGAAGGAATTAAATTAAAAGGAAAAAAGAAGGAAGAAGAAGAATTTCCGAAGTGTCTACCGTTACGGAATTTTCCGCAAGACTAAACTATTTTCCATCCCGTTTTGGGGTTAGTTTTACGGAAAATTCCGTAACACTAGTCAGTGCCAACAATTTATAAATCTTTCCTTTCCTTTATTATTAAATTCATTATCTACTTATATTAAATGAGCGGACATTCCTTCATTCACTTCCTTAATTCCTTCCTCCCTTCGCGTGTTTGTTGGCACAGTGGTCTTAAAATGTCCGTGGGATTACAGGCTACCATAATTCGTCGGAAAATGCAATATTGACCTTTCAATTGAATTTAGCTCAGCCCTACCGTGTAGAGAGAACGGTAATAGTTGCAATAAAAGTTAGTTTTCAAATCAGAAGGATTTTTAGTTAAAGATTTCTCTTATCGACATCTTACATTTGACAGTTATAAATTTGAGAATTATTTCTTCTTTTTTTTAACTTTAATTTATTAATATTTCATATTATCAATTTAAACAGCAATTATTTGTTGTTTAGTTTTTAAAACTTCGATTTATTTTGATCGCATCATAGCAATGGTGTGCAGTCACTTGAGCCGAATTTCTAATGCAAACTGGAACCCATTCGAGCACGCTTGGAACATGGGATTTTTCAAAATTGAGTTTAATTTGAGAAAAATTCAAAGCGACTTAAATCACTTCGAAAGTAGGATTTAGCGAAATCAAAACTGTTCCTTTGGCTTTGAAATAAAATCCACCTGGAATAGCGCTGATCGAGAGTCGAATAAAAAATTCGAATCAGCCGTGGAGTCGAACATATCAATTGCACACCACTACATCATATAGCTCATATTGTCGAATCTTCAAAATTATGAAAATATCAAAAATCAATTTCCAATGTCGGTAAAAATCGGTAATAGAAATCTACATAAAAGCTCGATGCTTAGCTTCTCACAAATAAAACAAAATTTATGAATTCTCAGTTTTTATCAGACACCGACAAGAATAAGCATGATATAAAGCCTTTCGTTTTTTCGACAATAAACTACCATAAGAAAGTGAAATTGGTGAAAAAAGTGAGTGGAAGGAAAGGGAAATCGTGCAGTCTGCACGACGTGAGAGCAGATCTTCTAATGCGGGATGGATTTTCCCACGTGGCCGTTAGATCATGCGCGTTCGCAAACCGACTAAGTTTTGTCTGGTTGGAACGCGTTTATTGCGCCGGAGCATTACCTTGACTCCAGGTGGATGTGGAAGGGAATTCGAGGGCAAAAAAGAGCAGGATGGGAGATTCTCGCGGGTGGAAAAGCGAAAGTTGACTTTAAACTTTCAAGGGGATGATTCTACACCACCCTTTCTCTTTCTCGATGAAAATTCGCAAAATTACGTTTTCTAGGGCTGCCATTCTACGATAGTTAATCCTTCACCTCACTCCCCTTAAAGCTTCTTTTCAAACTTTGACAATATTTTTCGGGCAATTTATCAGAATTATCAAAACGCCCCTTTCTTTAAGAGGAAAATGGATAGGTTCATCATGATATAAAAGATTCTGGGCTTTAAGTATTAAGCAAATAAATGAGCCTGGATAATTTTGAAAAAGTATGGTATAGAAATGGATTCATTATTATTTTCTTGCATGGCCTCCTATGGGCTTTATTTGTTTTCTTTTGTTTATCACAGAAAGCGGATAGAAATTGATCGAGCTGAAATATAAGACTATTTCCATTTCCTGCACCTTTCTTTTCAATTTCTTCGCTTCTATGTCACATAACATCACGCACGTCTGCGCCACGATAAGTCAGTTCTGTAAAACCTTTTCCCATCCGCTTCTATTTCAATTTTGTCCTTTTCTTTAGATTGCATGCAGACCATTTTTTGCAAGAACACCCGTTCCTCCTATGACAGTTCAATGATATAGCAGCAATATAAGGGAGCTTTGCAATTTCTTTTACGAGAAAAGCTGCACTATCTGAAAATTTTGCCTCATTTTCCGACACTTTATTTATTGCTTCATATCCTACATTTATACAATTTAATAGGATCTTTTGTATTTTAAAGATATCCGTAAGGTACATGATATTGAAATTATTATAATCGCGTATACCCACTTCTAATCATAGACGTTTATATCATAATTTAATTTCTAAATTTTCACCTGAAAACGCCCGTGCAGAAATGTTGATGGGGTTCTGGTGGGTTTTGTCGCCAGTTTGCCCTAGTTCTAGTGTGGTCCTGGTCTGGGAAGCTGACAAGGACCCTACAAGGCGCGTCACGCTCGCACTTGCAAACGCCCCATATAGGGTAAACTCGTCAGGCCCTTGTTTGGTTTTCTCAGGTTTACCCTAGATTAATTTTTTTTACCCCTTAATTTCGAAACATATACTCAAAATATAATTAAACAGTCCTAAAATCTATTCCATGCGTTATTTGCGTCCACCTTCCCAATCTTTTGTTTTTGACAAAACTGTGCCGAAAAAAATATTCAAGTAAAAGAATAGCAACTGAGAAGTCTAACCTAAAAGCTTTGCTGGAATTTTGAATCAAAACATCGCCTAGTTTTCAATTTAACCTGTACTCATTTCATAAAATGATAAATAACCTACCTTTCTGGTTCTACGAAGTCATTTTGACCGTCAAATCGAGGCCGAATAAAAACTAATTTCTCACAATTAGATGGAATAAAAGCCATGGCAATCTTCTCCTCGTGCCCTGAAAGTGAAGTCCCCATTCTACTTCGCACGCGCACTATCATAGATGAGGCTACTGCACCGCGCGCTTTTTAAAAAACAAAATGATCTACAAATTATAGTTAGGGAAATAAATTCAACTTTCTTTGTAATTAATGCGTGATAAATCTTGAAGTAAATTGAAATTAATCAGTAAACCTTATAATAAAAATATGGAAAGGTAAAAAAATAGACGTTGATTTATATAAAGCACATTCAATAAAAGTAACTAGACATCTTTTTTGATACATACAATCATACATACAATCTCTAAAGTACGCTCAAAGTCAAAATGACATTCGCATTTCGCAAGTAAGGTACTATAATAAAACCTTGGTTATGTTTCTAAATTCGGCGTTGCCAAGTATTCACGGAGACTTCCCGACTTAGGGTTTTTAAAAGAAAACCCCTTCAATTGCACTAAATGAAAACTTGAGATACCATCTGTACCTCAATATTATTTTGTTAATTTTTGACCAGAACAGCGAGAACATATTTATAAGTAATGACAGAATACTTGTATGTGGTTGCCTGATTATCGCCACGCTTGATTAAAAAATTTTTATTCAAAATAGAAAACCTGACGAGGACCTTGTCTAAACCCTACTTTAATTGGGGCTAAATAGGGCAATTTCTGCGTTTTCAAATCCATTTTAAACCACACGTAAAGTTGTACTATTTTAAATGTTTCAACTTCGAAAAGGTACCGATATTAGAATTAGAATTTTTTAAATCTGAAATATTTCTAAATTAAATTCATTGAATTGAATTAATTATTATATTTTAAAAGCCGAATTATTCAATTCTGCAAGCTAAAGTTTGGATTGTAGAAGATTGCACATATTAATTTTGCAATGTTTGAGGTTTGCACATTTAATTTTAAAATTGACCAATAATTTTGAATGTAACAATTGAATAATTCAATTAGGAAAACTTGATTTAAAAATTGTTTTACTGTGGAAGCCTTCAATTCTCAATGGTTCAATTTTGAACTTCTCCAAAAACAATTTTGACGAAAATGATACATTTATCAAAATTGTTTCTTGCTGAATGCTACAATTAAAATTTTTTATATACTTCGATCGTGTGTTTTTAATTCATCAAATTTCTGCTTTTCTAACTAGATATTAACACATTTTGAATCTGTATACTTTGTCAAAATGGAATATTTTCAATTTAAATAATTCATAATTTATAAGCGCTTTTGAATTTAAATGATTCAATTTCAAAATGATCATTTTTAAATTTTTTCATACGCTAAAAGTTAAGATTATTTACCCTTTAACGGCCACTGTTGCAGCTGAGCCACGTTCACTATTTTTTATTTTCGTAATTTTCAGGTAACAAGCTTAGAAGTCCGCAAAATAAATACGTGCATTAGATCAAAGTAGACTATTCCGCATCTCGTGAGGTGGTTCTGAGTTATCGTATACTCAATAGAAACAGAGAAAATGATAAAAATGAATTTTTTTGGTGCAAAAATCGATCAGAAAATAACCATACATTATTCCTGAATTTGTTAGAGTTTTTATTCAACGGGACCAAGGCTTGGACGTTAAAGGGTTAAATTCAATTACAGGATGGCCGTAAAACTTTATTTTCAAAATTCCCTGACTTTTCTCTGATTTTTCTCTGACCAATTTTTCATTTTCCCTGACCATTAATATTAAAAAACCAGCCTTTCGATCTTGTAACATTTTTAACATTCTTTTACAAACGGATTGAAACAATTTCAGGTTCAAATTTCAAGTTTATTTCAACCAAAAAATTAGACTTTTCTACCATAAAAGATGAATTTTTAATCCAAAAGACAGAAAATTCAATAAAACAGTTTTCAATTTTCACCGACTAAAGGCGACTTTTATATAAAATAGTTAAATTTTCCACAAAAATATGAATTTTTAATTTTAACCCCCCCCCCCCACTTTTCTGAACAGATAGGCGAATTTTCAAACAAAAAAGATTAAATTTCAACCACAAAGAGTTGCAGGTTTTAGAAAAGAATTGACTTTTAAACATGAAAAGCTGAACTTAAAAAAAATAATAATTTCCAATAAAAAAATCAATATTCAACTAAAAAGTTGAATTTTCAACAACAACCAAATTAATATTCTACGAGACAGTTGTATCTAGAACCAAATAATAATTTTTCATAAAAAAAGATTAAACTTTAATGAAAAAAAGGATTTTCAACACAATAATTAAATATTCGACCAAAGAGTTGAATTTTCAAGAAAATAATTAAATTTTCAACAGAATAGTCACACTCTGAACTTTAAAGGTAATGAGGTTTAGTTAAAGATTAAATTGCTCAAAGCTTTGTAGGCTTTGAGGTACACATTCTCACCGTGACGCTCACGCTTCGCGTTCGATTTTCGAAAGGCATTTTGAACAAATACGGATTTTCGTTTTCATAGGAATTTGTAAACGCTGAAATTCCTCCAAAAACTTTTCGCAATATTCCGCGTCGTTTGGCTCCAAATTTGAATTTTCGATCGTTGTCGTAGTATTTTCGATAAATAAAACCAAAAATGAGAAGACCTATCAAAAAATGGCTTCAATAGAGTTTGTAGGATTTTCTAAAAGACAAAATTTCTCGCTAATTTTTTTCCATATCTTACGTCGTTGATTTGCAATTTGAATTTTTTTATTTTTTGCATAGTATTTTCGATAAATAAAAGCAAAATGACAAGTTCTGTCAAAAATGGTTATGAGTAATTTTATAGGACTTTTTAAAAGCTATAATTCCTGTTTTCTAACTTTTTCCCGAATTTTGCGTCGTTTGGCTCAAAATTTGAATTTTGGATTTGTACATATTATTTTCGATAAATAAAACCAAAATGTTAAGTCTCATAAAAAAAAGACTAACAAAAATTATAGGTCTTTTGAAAGGCTACAATTCTTCTTTTAAACTTGTTTACTTCTCTGTCGTTATTTGAGCCTCTTATAGAAATTCCCAGAATCTTGAAAGATTTTTTTCAAAATTTTTTATTTTTCCTGAACAATAAAATTTCCATATTTTATTGATAACATAAAAAATGAAAATAAAATAAATAGAAGTAAATAAATAATAAGAAACAGATAAAATAAAAATAAAATTATAGATAAAATTTCAGCTTTTCCCTGATCTACAGCAACCCTGAATTAGTGTACGACAAATAACACCATTTATTCTATGAAAATATCATTACTTTGAAGATAGCAAAGTGAGATTACAGTAAATTGAATATTTTCAGGTCTTAAAATAATTGTTTAATGAAAAATATAACAATTTTACAAACTTGCTTTTAATTGTCAAAAGAGGAAGCAGACTTTGGGAAAGTTTTGTGTGTCTGATACGAACGCTGACATATCTACTTGTACCATCATTTAGCATTATCTACTTGTCCCACCATTTAGCATTATCTACTTATATTACACGAAAAGATATTACTCTCCCCTAATAAGAAACCACATACACAATAAATTTCGTAAAAAAGTATAAATAATTTAAAAAACTGAAACCCATCTTATTCAAATTTATCCTTTCCCATCCTCTCTTTAATGCTATAGCCAATTAACTTCCAAGTGATTTACTGTTGATAATAAACTGAATTGCTCTTGGACCCCAAAATGAGTTCATAAATCACTTCAATTCGCATTTCATGATATTTTTGCAGAAAGTCGATTTTCTTCTGCAAACGCTTATGGGTTAAGTTTCCTGATTTATAAAAACAGATGCTCCAGGACGATCTAAAGAGCGAGCGAGCCACTTGTACCTCCTTATTTCCACGGTAATATCGAAAGTTTCTTGCAAGTTCCATTTGAGGTTTCCTGATAAGGGAGGAAAGAGGATGAGATGAGAGAAGAGGACGTGCTTCCAGAGACAAAATGAGAGAGAAAGCGAGAGAAAGGGATGTGAAGCTTCTCGGTGACCTCTCGCAGGCTCGGCACGCACAAGTTTCTCCTTTCGAAATTACCATTTTGACGGACGCGAAAGAGGAGAGAGATAGAGAGACCCCAAGTTTCGGGTAGCATCCTCATGTGCCGCATATATTTCCTGTATACATGATAATTTGATACAGTAAGGCCACAAACCGACTCATTACAGACAACGGCGTTATCCAATTAGGAAACTTATAGCTTAGTTTAGAAGTCTATATCCAGTTTCCACGGATGCTTGCATTTCCGGAGAAATAAATTCAGAGAATATGTTAGTTGAATTCTAGTGATAAAAAGGGTTTCAATTTTTAGATATTTTAAAAGCATTATACACTGTTGAAAATTTGCCGTGCGTATAAAATCCGTACATCGGAGTAAATTCTTTTTCTAGTTGCAGAGTAAAAATTAATCAATCCAGAGTAAGTCACCAGTTTTAGATCCATACTGAGTTCTTTATGGTGGAACTTTTATGAGATCTAGCTCGAAATTACTTTAATTCCGATTTTCTAACAGTGCACACAGAAGAAATCATACCAAGAAGACGCCAGGGGTCAAAGGTATGATGTCAAAAGATCAGGGGTGAAAGGTAAAAGTTCACAGGTTTAACGTCAAAGGTAATGGGTCAAATTTCATAGGCAGGCTTGAGACTGCATGGAGGCCATGGAGGTCCGGCTTCCCCAATTATTTTTCAGAAGATTTCAAGATATTTCGAATAACTTAAGAATATTTATGGGCTTTTATAGGATCTTAAACGATATAAAAAGATTTACGGGATTTTAAAGATTTTCCCCTTTTTTAACAAATGAAAAAAAAATTTAATATTTTAAAAATGGCGAGGGATTTCAAGGGATTTCAAAGAATTTTGTATGATTTATATATATTTTAAGCTCGATTTTAAGGAATTTCTAGAGAACTTCGTGAAATAAATGAAATTATATTTCAAGGAATTACTAGCGATTCCAA
>CAKNWT010205615.1:3006-15917 GCA_932066315.1 Andricus coriarius | reverse complement strand
AAAAAAGTTCCAAATCAATTATTAAACTTGAATAATTTCATATTTAAATTATGCAGCCTCAAATTTAAAGCCTTAATAGTTAAGTAATTTTAATTTTTAAGCGTTGAGAATCAATTTTACTGAAGTTCTGAGCATTCGAGTTACAAAATTAATTGAAGTTTAATTTTTAAAACATTTAATGAATTCAAATTAAACAAAACCACTAAAATATCAATTTCGAGAAAAATAAAAGATTTGTATAAACATAAATATGAATGAATAATTATATAAATAATTGAAAATTAGGCCAATAAACTCTTATTCTGTTAAAATCCCTTATCTACGATGCATATTCTGTTTGTGTTTTCAAAAAATCAGATACAATTTTTTACTACACTTTATTTCTGCATAAGTTTTTTATTTTCCTGAATTATTTTTGTCTTACCAGTTCTTACTATAGAACTGTACAGCAAAATTGGAATCATATAAAGCAAATTTTTCACCTAGTTTTAGCCTCTTTCATTAGTGACGTAAATTAGCGAAATTTTTTGTTTTTCATGATGCTTAGATCCGTGTTTGACAATGAGATGATGTTCATGATTTAGCTTGTATTTTTTACTGAAGGGTTTTCTGATTCACTTTATTTTTTACTTTGATAAAATTATCGTCCTTTCACGTACTTGAACTTATTTTCAGTTTTTGCTGAGATTTAAACATACTTTGTAATCAATTTTAAGATTAATTAGGCATTATTAACACACTTTTTATTTTAGAATTTAGTGAAGGACATGTGATAACTAATAGGCCCTTTTCGCGCATTTAGTTTAATTTTGACCAAAACACTACTCAGGCAACTTTTTGACAAACGGCTTGAATTATTGTACTAACCAATCATTTAGCACACTGTTTGTATTTTACATAACAATTTATAAAGAATTCGTGTATTTGAATTTTCAGAACTTCAAGTACATTCAAAATTTAATAATATGAAATTGGAGCTTTTGCAAATACACAATTTTCAATTCAAAGCGTTTAGGTTTGAATGGAAAATCATGTTAAATTTAAAACTCCAAAGCTTTCAAACTATAATAATTACGGGCGTTGGAACGAGGACCCAACCCTTTAAAATTGAATTGCCTCATTTTACTCCATAAATACTAGAATGTTACATCTTTTTCAGAGAATTAGGGCCTATTCCTGTTTTAAATCAAATCTTTATTCGGAGTGATTAATTGACTAATTTCAATAGTTTTGTGTAAAACGTGTTTTTGAATGCTCGGATTAGAATTAAAAAAAAAAAACATTTTACACAAAAGCTATTGAAATTAGCCAATTTAGCACTCCGAATACAGATTTGATTTAAAACAGAAATTGGCTCTAATTATCTAAAAAACGATGTAAATCTAGTATTTATGGAGTAATGTGGGTAAAATGTTGAGGTTGGGTTCTGGTTCCAACGCCCTTAAGTAATGTCTATTATTAATGATAAATTGAGTTAAAAATCCTTTGCAATTAATAAAAATTATCATAAAAATAGGTTTGAGTTTGGAATTGAATGGAGTTTAAATTAAATAATGGAAGAGATGATTTTTCTAATTTGCATGTACATATTTCAATTTACAAAAAAATAGAACTTTAAAAGTATGCCAATTCTAAAATCTTTAAATTAAAAAAAATAATTAATTAAGCCAATACAACGGTCAATCAATTTCAAAATTAAGCCCACTTCTAGAAGACGTTCGGGTTTTCAAAATTGCTGCTTTTTTGCATTGTCTTTAAAAATTTCATTGGACTTTTTTTCGAAATTATATGCGGCTTTTTTTAGACCTTATAGTTGACCCGAGCCCTATCCAATGATTGCATGAATCTTTCTTTTTACAAAACCTTTAGTACTATTATATACTAACGATTAATTTATATATTTTTTTAAAGAAGCTTTAAAGTCATTTATGTAATTAAATTATTTTTCCTGGATTCTTTGTCTGGTATTCAGATTTTTTTTTAACGAACCTGTATTATAAAAAAGTGGACCCAGGGCCCTTTAAAGAGGTTGAAAACAAGTCGTTCTCACAGTCGAGGGAGGGATTTCTCGCACACAACCTTTTCAGGCGTCACTAAGTCTGGTCCCTCACTGGCCAGGGCCTCAGCTACGATTCTAAATCAGGATTCTAAATATTCTCAAGGACGCTGGCACACTGTGATGTAATTTTTTTTAAATCCCAAAATCTATGATGAAACTCATGATGAAACTCATGATGAAACTTCTATCATTAATTCCACCTGAGACCCAATTTTATTTATGGCCTTTTAAGAGCAGATGTTTATTTTCTTTGTTAATAATTCATTAAATACTATAAATAATTATAAATTCAAATTGACCATATTTTTTTCTTCTTGCAGGTACCTCCCAAATTACGAGGCCCTCGTGGAACAGCTCGTGGATTTACACTCTTTTGCTTCCCTACCTTCTGTCTTGCTAGTAGACGACCTGGACAATTACATTCAGGATCCTGGCGTTAAGGAGAAAAGAGAAATGCACATCGCCAGATTATGTGCACTTCTCCTGGACACTATGAACGCCTGTGCTGTGATTCTCAAGCAAAAGGTTCACGTCTGCGTCTCGATTTCATCGGAATGCGAGAAGATTTATCAGCTTTATTTCGATAAACTGTGGAAACTTGAGGAAGAGGATGATGGAAACATCGTCAAAGTGAAGCAAGTCGCTGCACGCAATGCTGAAAAAAAGACCTACGAGTATCGCAAGTGCGGGAGCGAAAATATAATTTTGAAGCAGATACTCTACAATCCAAACTGAAAGACAATTCTACAGGTACACTTTTATAAATTTAAAATGCAAGGCTTCGAGTTTCATTAGGATTTTTTACAGCCTTTGGATTTTAGAATTGAATTAAATTGAATTGACTGCTTTTTTAGCGTAAGGCTACTTCAAAATGCTTTCTTTATACTCAAGGGAACCATTATTTTTTAATTCCAATTTTTGATGCTTTGCTTAAACAAACAATTTCAAACTTGGAAGTGTTTACGAGTTGATCATTTCAATATAAGACGACCATAATTTCCAATTAGTGGGGGTGAGCCTAAATTAATTAAGTTAAACACTTTAAAATCGAAGACATACAAATTAAGGAATCATTTTTTATTTTCAGGACGTAAAATAATAATAATAGTAGTAGTAGTTGATGTTATGATTGGCTTTAGGATCCAGAAATAAGAAATGCATGATTTTTCACAAGTCAACCAGACGTTTCGACCCAGGTGGGGGCTTCATTCAGTGCTTTATTCTAGAAAAATGATTTTACATGGCACAATGTGAACATTTTTTTGCAAGGTA
This sequence comes from Andricus coriarius, assembly GCA_932066315.1. Lineage (NCBI taxonomy): Eukaryota > Metazoa > Arthropoda > Insecta > Hymenoptera > Cynipidae > Andricus > Andricus coriarius. The sequence goes on along the minus strand of CAKNWT010205615.1, from coordinate 12,586 downwards.
TGCTTGTAGGGGCTGTTTAACCATGTTTTGGTATGACGCAAATTATAATTTATAATTGACGTAACAAAATCTTGGATTTCAACTATTATGTTTTCGGTCTAGCCTATATCTCAATTTGCTAACAATTGTTGAGTAATTTATGTACTAATTGTTTAATGGATAACAAGTTTTGATGAAGGTAACGCGACTCTCATCTCCTAAGGACTAAGCTTTTTGGTACACATATTATTTGACTCTGTGCGAAGTGACATAATTAAAATTTTGTCCTACGGAGAGATGGGTTCGGAATATTCTTAACAAATAGTTTGAAAAATCTACATTTATCAAATTTAGATTCTCATCAATATAGTCACCAGACTTTTTGGTTTAAGGTGTAGATCAACAGATAATATTATTACGAACCAACTATTCTTTAAGTTTTTTTTAAAAGAATTCGGGGTGGGGGGGGGGTATTTTTATAAAAATTAAAAAATTATGCAGCGCAGACTAACCTTGTATAAGATGACAAGTTACATTTTTGTCAACTTTTTCTCTACTTCACTGTCACTCACAAAGTTGTTCATTATATAATAGTTAAAATCAAAGATTTTGTTACATCAATTATAAATGATAATTTCCGTCGTACAAAAACAGAATTAAACAGCCCCTACAAGCATATCCTAAAGCCAGTCACAACATCAACTACGAAGAATCTATTAATCTTAAAGATCAATATAACCCCCGCATTAATTAATAATAATATAATTAATATATAATAATATATATAATGAATATAATACGTATATACTAATAAGTCATCATATTTAAATTAAATTAATTCGTTAAATTACATAATCCCTCTTTGAACTTTCCAAATTTCATAATTTAAAGCCATAATTGAAAGCCTTCTATAATAATTGTATAATTTATCATGCAAGCGTGCAAAATCTAAAAAATCGAAATGTAAAATGTCAAGTCTTCAAAATTGGGATATTTTATTCGTAGTGTATACAGATACGGCATTTTTTGCGGTATTTTAATTTTGTAGTACGGCATTTTAGTGACTGATCACAGAAGAATCATCTGTCACATCTAGGTAGAAACCACTTTTCCAAGTGTCCTTTTAAAAAATATGAGTGTTAGTGACTGGTCACAGAAGAGTGTTCGTGAGGATTCGTGATTCGAATCTGAAGTGCTGCCATCTGCTAGACGATTCGCAAATTAGTGATAAAGTGTATTATTATAGGAATAGCGAAGTGATGAGCAATTCTTTTGTTTGCTTTTATTGTGCAATGTTCTTGATTATATGACACTTTGTGTGTATTTATAACTTAATATTCCTCATTTAATGATAAAACAGAGAAATATTGTACTACTTTTTCAAAGTAACAAAAAATATTATCAGAGCAGAAAGTTCCTTATAGACACAAAAATTTGCCGGACTAGAAACTTTAAATACGGCAAAACTTTGCCGGAGCTCAATACTCAACCTATTTTATTAGCAATGCAATCAAAATTCGACTGTTTCAAAATTAAGAATTGAAAAACTTGAAAGTGAAAAGTTACAAAATTTTTAATTACAAATTTGTTCAAATGCAAGCCTTTTTAATTTGACATTGTTTGATTTTGAAAGTTTTCTATTTCAAATGGTTAAAAATTGTTTCATTCTAAATGCTTTCAATTCGCAATTACATTAAATTTTGAGAGCTTTTATTTCAAAATTGTTTGTGATATAGGAAGGAGGATGGGGTGGGGAGGAGAATAAAAGAAGAACATCGAATTTAAGGTCAAGGTCATTAGTACTAGTAGGTGATCCCACTGCCTCTGATAACTTTTGTCCGAAACATTTTGATGTTCTCAACCTCAATTCTGAGCTAAAGCCCACTATTTAAACATTATCGCGAATTTTACCTTCATTTGACCTTGCCATGAAATTCATCAAAATATCATTTTGGACGTGAAATTCCCCGCTCTTTTCAAATCTGTGGTCAAAAGTGGGGGTTCCCATTTAAAAAAAATCAGTTTGACCTTAAAATAATCTTGAAAATTGAATTCAAGGTCAAGGTCATTGGTACTAGTAGTTGACTCCCTCTGCCCCCTTAAACTTTTGTCTGCGACATTTTTCTATATCCCACCAAAATTCTGAGTTATTTCCCATAATAGATTAAAATGGTCCACCTTATGTATATCTCGATTATTATAATCGAGATATCGATTTAAAAATGTTAGATCAGTTTTTATGACTAAAAATACCATCGAAATCCGTATTAACGAATTGTGTAAATTAAAAAAAATAATCAATAATTTTAAAATTAACAAAATCATCGATATCTGGAAAACTATTTGAGATAATGATTTTAAAGATTCTGATTCGTTTTTCTTGCAAAAAATACTGTCGGAATCTGCATTAAAAATATGTCGCCATGAATATCTTAATCTCCCCTGGAATATCTCACAAACGACTTAAATTAAAATTTGTTTATCTCAAGCTTAATTACTTTATTTGCTTGTGATAAAGAAGTACTATTTTATTAAGATATGAAATTAAGATATGAAAGAAAATCATTAACCGAAAAAAAACGAAAATCTTTACTCGATCGCGAAATTCTGGAAATAAGTTAGAATAATTAAAACAAGGTCAATTTCAAATCGATCTGAGTGATCACAAACTAAAACGCATTTTATTAGAAGTTTTATTTTCAAAATACAGTCGAACTTCGATAACTTGAACTCCGATAACTCGAATTTTTGATTACTCGAACTTTTTTCAAATGAAATCATTACTGTAGCTGAAAACTCTTTATTTCACCCTGAACGAAAACGAATGAAGTTTTCTTCTGTTCAAAACCTTTAAAAGTGTACTCTGAATTCGATACCACATGCTCGGGACGAAAACGTTCCTATTTCATTGCGACAGAAAGCTGAACGATTTTCTGTAGTCCAGTCGACGGGGAACAAATTTAAATAAAAAAAAATCGGATAAGTAGAATTTTTCTACATATACGTTGGGGATGGCTTTATAAAGATACTGTATATGTGACGTGGGCTGAAGAAAGGGGGCTTACTCTAAAAAAATCGAAATCTAGGTTTTTACACCTTTCGATCGGTTTTGAGTTGCTCTTTTTAATGAAAACATCGAAAACAAATTTCGAGCGTTATCATTGCTAATACTTGAGTTGTCAGGTACCCGAGAAATCAGTCTTTCGCTCGAGATCCCGTAAAACACCTCCCACCACTCACCACTACATCACCGCGTCTCATCTATACCCGTCCGTGACCCGCGTCTATGACCTATCTCGTTCCTCGTGAGAATGTGGTGCTAAGTGGAGAGGGAAGATTTCGTGAGTCTCCCTCTCTCCTATAGGATAGGAGAGAGGGAAGACTCACATAGAAGTCGCGTCTCTCCGGTCGACTTCGACCGCTCGCCCTGAAAAATGTCACTTTTCAGAGTAAGCCCCCTTTCTTCGGCGCGCGTCATATATAGTCCCCAACCATATGTGTACGGCAACGGCCGCCATGATGGAAAGTGTTAAAAAATAATATGTTTTTTAAAAAACTAGATAACGGTTGATTTCAGGTCGAAAATGGTTATGTTAAAAAATGTTCACAATTTTATAGTGCACAAAAAAGGTTCTAACAGTTGCAGATTGGATCAACTGTACAATTGTGCGATTTCTGAACAAATAAAGTAAAAGCTGAAAATATCCAGAAAAGAACTTCGGAAATAGATCACACGATTTGCACTGGAGCAAATGCATGTTTCTGTTTAAAAAAAAACCGAACAACTTATTTGCATTAAAAATTATCAGTATAAAATGAGTTCAACTTCAGTGTACAATTTGACATACTTACGGGAATGATTTTGTGATGAAACTTCTTGTAATTGTTCCTCCATATTCATATTCGAAATTTTTTTGCTCACTTTTCCCAACAATATAACAGACCGAGGTAGCAGTTCTTGCCCCCGCTCCCATTATTGTCATTAGAACCCATAATCACCGCTGCTGTCTACCTCTTCAATTTTGAAATTCGCTTGTTTAAAGTATTACAAAAGGACTTAAATATTATTATTCTGAACTGAAAATTGTGAAATATATTGTATGAATATGGAGGAATAATTGCAAGAAGTTTCATCTCAAAATCATTCCCTTAAGCATGTCAAATTGTACACTGAAGTTGAGCTCATTATATACTGATAATTTTTAATGCAAATGAGTTGGTCGGTTATCTTTTTAAACAGGAACATGCATTTGCTCTAGTGCAAATCGCCTGATCCATTTCCGAAGTTCTTTCCAGGATATTTTTAGTTTTGACTTTATTTGTTCAGAAATCGCACAATTGTACAGTTAATCCAATTTTATAGCGTAACCGTTGATAATACGTCTACAACTTTTAAAACCTTTTTTGGGCACTATAAAATTGTGAACATTTTTTAACATTACCATTTTCGACCTAAAATCAACCGTTCTCGAGTTTTTTTGAAAAACATGTTATTTTTTAACACTTGTCATCATGGCAGTCGTCGCCGTACACATATGGTTGAGGACTTTTTACAGTATCTTTATAAAACCAAGCCCAACGTATCAGTGAAAAAAATTATATCTATCCGATTTTTTTTTTAAATCCTTCATTGACTGGACTACTAGTGCTTAGTAGTTAGAAATCCTGATATTTCTAGGCCTTTGCTTACATTCGACTCTTTTCTAATATTGTACTTATTGTATGTTCTAGACGTATTTTCGTCTAGATATCATTATCCGATAACTCGAAGTTTTTTTTGCTTCCCTTGGTGCAATATAAGGGTCAGTTTCAAAGGCAGGAGCAGTTGTATTTATTGAAGCCCCACTATGTTGCAACTGCAATCGTTCGTGCGTGAATAATTTTCTATAATACGTAGTATTCGAGAGGACTGGATCGTTGAGAGAAGTGGGTAGCAAAACGAAAGAAAAGTGAAAAGAATAAGGCGTAACGAAATCGCGAGAAGAATCGCCTTTCCGAATTCGAAATCTCGAAAATTGCACCTGAGACCTTGACCTGCTCTTCTCACAATTCTGTTTCATTGAATGTCAGATAATATTCTCAACTTCTCAGAAAATACGTTTACAAGTTATGAACTTCTTCAAGAAATGGATTTTTGGTTCTCCAAGAGATTCATTTTGCGTTTAGTAATAAATTATTTTAATTTAGAACATTAATTGTGACAAATAATATTGGAACTGAAGATGTTGAGAAAATAAGTTCTTATAGGTAATCCTGGGTAGTTGCCAAAAAGTTTAGAATTAATGTAATGTGGAAATATATCGGGACTTAAAAATACTTAACCTTTAGCAGCGATCCCAATATTTTTTACAATTACAAATCAGTCTAAAGCAGATGAGTCTTGTTAAGTTGTATAGAAGATTGTAAGATACTAATTTTTTGTTTTGCTTTCTTGGGTGATAAAAACGGCAACACTTTGCCGATTTTAACGATTCGTTCCACTCACTCGGGACCACTGGAACAACGGTTCCAGTACCATGGGGTTTTACTGGAGGGAGCGAGGGACCCCCACATACCTGACCGAACAGGTGTGCCAGGCTGAACTCAACTTCTGCATCCCAGCCAAGCTGGCGGCGAACGAGCCTGTTAAATCCCTTCGTGCACAGAGATCAGGGACGCAACCACCACAGACCTGTTTATATTTTAAAAGATCTGATCAGATCCGAGATCCGAGGTCAAATTAATTAGAGATTGCAACCAAATTTAAGCAAATTTCGTCAATTTAAACCTGTATCCTTATTTCGGTACCAGAATAAAATCTCAAACTTTTCTCACCTATCTTATTTTATTACAATTTAAAAAAGTCTATATTCGCTTAAAATAGGGGACAATTTTTAAACACAGGATAGTATATGATCAACAAAAAACGTAGGGGACCAGAATCTGAGGCTTGTAAACATATTTTATGATGGCTTTAAAATATTCTGTATTCATCTTTCATTCGATAAGTGTCGCATCAATTTTTAATATTGTATTTTTGTAGAACTTTATGGAGATTGTAATCATGATAATAAAAATAAAGTTTATGATCCTGAAAGTTGCAGAGACGTGAGAGTTTCCTGAATGGCTTAAATCTGTTGATACTTAAATTTCGCACATTGTGTGGAACTTGATCGCCCATTTAACGGTAAAGTACGCGCATCTGGATGGCACTATTGAGATCTTTTTATATTCTAGAGAGAAAGATTTTCATGAGTCACGAGAGGCTCGAAACCAATTCAGAAAATCAGAACTGGTTGCTGTTGGCATTGGAATGTAGCATTTAATGCAAGCCCGTGGGCTATACGTCCAACTCGTGTTAGAAACGAATAATATAGTTTCGTGGTACACCTGTGGGTTTGTGGAAGTACATGCATGCAATTTTATATTTCATTATTCGTCATGACTGTAGGCGCATTTCAAGTACTCACGTCCCCAGACACGTAAAGTCTAATTATCTTTTTACGGACGGATCAATTTCAACTTCCCACTCCGACATCTCCAATAAACTTATCCGTAAAGCTCCCACCTTTCAACATTCATCCTCTCCATAAAATAACTGATAAAGTTGTTGCATTTACATTTTTAAGGAAGATCTCAATTTCACATTTTACTTCGGATTTTCGTCATTTGGAACTTGCAAGACTGGTTAAATTTTTTTAAACTAGTTTTGATCAGTTTTGGGATGATAAAGCTTATCTTATTATCACGATTAAAATCATAATATTTTTAAGAATTGATACTTATTCATAAGGAAAAGAATGAAAAATAATTTTAACGTCATACTAAAATTTAGTTTACATATTTTTTTAAACTTAAGTAGAAAGATCGTAAGCTCTGATCTATTTTTAAATTTGTTTTAAATCATGTTTTTTTACTAATAAAATTTAAACGGGAATTCCGGGGATTTCTTCAATTTTGAATGATTTGGTATTTGAACTATTTTTTAGATTAACATCTATTTTAACGTTTAAATAATTTTAAAAAAGATAAATTCTAGTGACTGGGCAAAAAGAACTAAAGGCCATAGGAAAATAAATTTGCGAAATTGTAAATTTACAATAAATGTATGTAAATTTTAACTTATTATTTACATACTAGTTAGTAAAAAAAATTATAAATAATTGCATAATTTTGCAAACTTTAAATTCTAAATCATTCAATTTCGGAAAACATTGTATGATCTTTTAAGTTGTAAGGCCTCCGATTTAAAATGGTTCTATTTATAAAATTTTAATTGTTAACAGTGTCAATTTGCAAATGTTTATTTTGAAATGTTACAAATTTAAAAGTATACAGTATGGCATATTTATTTCTAGAAATTTGTTAAGAAGCTATAAATTTATATCTTTCAAACTGGGGAAAAAATAAACAAATTTGAAAGTCTTCGATTTCCATAACAAATTAAAACTCGAAAATTGTCTGTTTTGAAAGGAGTTAATCAAAGATTTTTATTTTTATTGTCGATCGATATGAAGTTTTCAAATTTATGAAATGATAAAATCTTCAAATGGAAAAGGCAGAAGTCACGAATCTCGAATTCCTTTAAGTTTAGATGCTTTAAAATGAAAACTAACAAAAAATTTTTAATTTTAAACTTCTGTTTAGCTTTAAGTGATAATTTTTCAATTTTGAGAAACTTTCAAATTTGTAATATATTTGCAATTTTAAAGGCATAAATTTGAAATATTAAATTTGAAGTCTTTTTAACTGTTCAATTCAAATGTTAAAAGTTTAATAATCTTCATCCTTATATTTAAACTGGATAATTAACTAAATCTGAGAGATTTCAGTACTAAATTGTTATATTTCTGTTGTCAATTTTAGAAGATTGAATTTAGACTTACATTTTTAACTTAATTTGAAAACTTTTACTTTCATACGCCAACATTTTGAAAGTGAACAATTTTCAATGCTTTATTTTTAATCTGTTGAATTTGAATATTTCAGTTTTCATAAGTATCTTCATTGTTCAATTATGGTTGTTTATCCGTGGAATTATTAAATTTTCTTTAATTTTGAGTGACTAATTACACATTTTTAAGGTTTTTAAAGTTTCCAATATGGTATTGTGAATTTGAAATGTTTCATATTTTCAAAATTTCAGTTTTTAATGTTTCAAATTAAAATTATTAAAAATAAAATGGTTCGATTTTGAATTCTTCGAACTTGAAGTTATATTTTGAATTGTAGATGCTTTACAGAATGAAACTTTTCAAAATAAAATGTTTTTTAGTTTGATTATCTTTCAGCATTAAAACTGTACTTTTTAAATTTTGAAATACTCTTAAATGTTTACTTTTCAAAAATTGGATCGTCTTTTAACTACAAAGAGAGTAAATTTAAAAAACTTAAAAATCTTTATTAAATTAAATTTAACTAGATTGCTTGATTACCGAGAGGAGAACAGATTTGTTTTTGTAACTTTTTTACTGATATGAAACGTTCATCAATCATCAGGTAATTTTTCTTCCTCATATTTTTATGGGATGGTGATTAAGTTCTGCTGTCATCATTCTTCGAGTTCAAGTCCTAACTTCCGACGTGCAAAATATGCAGGTCGTTTGTCCGATTATTCGTGGTGTCTGCTGACTTTTTTATCTAGTGGTTCGCGAGTTAGCATTTTTTTTTTTAGATCGTTAAGCAGTTTATATCACGAATTTCGATCTAACGAAGCACAGGACACGATTCTGTTGAAGAAATCGGGTGAGAATAGGTGGGTCTCATTAGATCCCAGGTGGGATCAATTAGAAACCAAGTGGTGTCTCGCTGGAACTGGCCAACGCAGGTGGTTCCTGTGAAACCCAATTTATTTCCTCGGTTGATCTCACGCGTGGAATCCTGATGAGATTGAGGCTGTTTCTCAGTTTTTTGAAGCCCTAGTTTCAATGGTCCAAAAAACGTTGCAAGGATCAAATCCAAGTTCAACGGATGTTTCTTTCTTTGGGAGAAGTGTGTTCTTTATAGAGCTGATTCGTGAATTTAGGGCTTACAATAAAACACTTCCTGGAAATCAATTTGTTATTGGAGGTGGGATAGGAAATTATTTACTCCATCAAACATTTTTTAAAATAAAATACCAGGGATCCGACTGAATTAAAGGGGCATTAAACATTATTTTTATAGATTTTATTCAATTTGAATAAACAATATATTATTATAAACAATAATATTCTAGAATCTAGATATTTTCTGTCTGCCTATTTTTAAATATTATTTTGAACTTAAACGATTTTAAAATGATGAAGCTTTCCATTTTGAAGGCTTTATTAATTCAATTGATTTTAAAATGAGATACAGAATATATTCGAGTTCCTTGAAATTAATTATTCATACTAGATTTTAGTATACGATCTTAGTTTTTAGTTATTACAAGTGAAGAGGAATCAGTTTTGCATAATTTTTCGGATCTTTCATATTTTCATACATTTTTTGTAATTCCAAGTAAATCAAATTAATATAATAATATATTGCTAATATCTTATATTAAAATAAAATGAAATTTATAAAGCATTATTTCCAAAATTCACTTCGAGGAGGAAAAGTTTTAAAATATACATATATATCTGCTAAGCTTGAGAAT